>CM050326.1:91333425-91535496 GCA_027475135.1 Bactrocera correcta
ATTTGAATCGAACAAAAATATAAATGCAACTAATTTGGCGATTGTTAATGCAACAATATCATATTTTACATTTTTGTTTCCCATATCCCAGCTGATTTGATTTACTAACAACACACATGCAGAGAAAATATAATGATATTCGTAACTTAGCTCTTTTTATTGGATAGGCAGGAAGCATTCTCTCGAACTCGCTTTTTTAGTATAGTGTTCGAGCTCGCTTTTCCTCCTGGCCAACCAAAAATAACAGGTCAATGGAAAAGTCCCCGACCTACCTGAAAAACATATTTTTTTGTCAAAGTTCATTTTTTTTATTCAACATAGATCCCTTCAAGGGTGATACGTTGATTTCGCTACCATTTCTGTCCTAGGATTTGTCATTTGCTGCAAAATAGACCTCATCTTAGAGATCTGGGAAATCAAAATTTTCTTTCACATTTTCTAATACTCGTGAATGATATGATGTACACATTCAGTTGATATCTCGTTCTAAATTTATTTTGTGAACTTCCACTGTATTCACTGTCTTCGGTGCTCTCTTTGCCATGTCTAAATTTAGCACGAAAAAACGTTGACGATTGATTTTCCTCGGGCAGTGCTCGCCAATTCGTCATAAAGGCAAGTTTTGTACAACTTTCAACTGTATTTTTTCCCTTCAAAGAACAAAAATTTATCAGCACTCGAAACTACTTTTATCAATATATTTCACAATAACAAAAATTGCTTCACTCAAAATGGTATAATTCACGAACTAATGTTCTGTCAGCTGTCAGATTTAGAAACTCGTCTTTTGTAGGTTAGAATTAACTAAAAATCGATTCAAATAGCCTTAATCATATGTTAGGCTGCGGGCTTTTCAGTTGACAACTACAAACACTTTCAACAGTAGCTTCCAAATTTTATTCTAATTACTTGTCCATCAAGTATTAATTGCATCCTTTAAACAGCAAACTCAGTTAAAATTAGGTGTCAAAGAGTTTTAATTTTCTTAATTGCCAATTATAGTAGCCTTTCCTCCATAATGTAACTGTACATGGAAGCTGTAACGGTAAATATTAGATAAATTATCATTTTGACAAATCAACAACAAGAGCTTCATAAATCAATTTACCCAACAGCAAACCAATTGAACTCACTTCATCAGAAACTCTCTCAAAAATTAGTAACAGTGAAAGCTGACCACTTTTAACATTCAATCTTTTAATAAACAGCAGTTAATATTTGAACTCGTGTTTAATTTAATTTCCACTTGAACCTCTAAGCTGTCTGTATCCAATTTCAATTTGCCGAACTTGACACGCGTTGACAACGCTGGCGCGTTTATTGAATTCCCCAACTGCTCCTTTGATTTCATTCAAATTTTTGTCTGACCGTCTGAATGTCAGTCGGTCGAGCGTCGCGCTGCCATGCTTGGCGCTGACTGACCCGATTTTAATTTATTTACTGTTTGCATTTTGATTCTCCTTCCCCTGCGCTATCGTCGTCTTTGTTTCGCCGCATGTTTTCTTATTAAATTTCTAGTGACATTTCGTAAAGTTATTCTCCGGCGGCCATTTAATTTTGCTCGTGATGTAATGAAATTGTTTAAAAATTATTATTTCAGCACTCATTCGCCGGCCTCTACTTTTTCTGTCTGTGCGTGCTTTGTTGTTGTGTATTTGAGTTGATAAGTCCTTTGCAATACAGCAAAGCTGTCTTGTTGTACAAATGACACTTGCCGAAAATACACTTTAAGAATTTTTGATTTGTAATTAAATGTGTCTGCAAATGTTGTTGCATGTACTGTTATGTCTTTATTTTATTTAAATGATTCGAGGACAAGCAAACTGGATTTGTTTGCATCAAGTGTTTGTGGCATATTTGTTAATATTGAAATAACATGTTAACTGTCATGCTAAAAGTCACTCAATAAATTTCGAAGAAATTGTGTTTAAGCTGCATATTGTGTCTCAATTTTTAATTTTCGAGAAAACAGTGAATGAAGTGCTATGATAGTATTGCCTGTGGCTTATAATTCATTTCAACATATGTATGTATGCATGTTGCAATTTTGAACCGGTTGAACGAACTTAAGGCAATCAGCAATGTTTATCACAAAATGCCTTTTAAAAGCCTTATTAGAGTTGGTGATATGTGGAATTGCAATAACTAATTGTAGCCACGAAGTTATATAAGTTCTTAAAGTCTTAAAAAAAGTAAAATTTCAGTCTCGAAATTTCGGGATTCCATTATTACTGGATTTTTTTTTTTAAGTCCTCAATAAATTAAAACTGTAAAATTTCAGTCCCGAAATTTCGGGATTCATCTTTCGGGACCCCGTTATAAAAAATTATAAACTTAATAATAAATTAATTCATAACTTTTATTTTTTACTTATCTTGTTAAATTTGATGGCTTGAGGATATAAATTTCGGGACTCCATTGTTACTGGAATTTTTTCACTGTTACTGAATTTTTATATGCGTTAGTTATTTTTTGAAATAAAAACTTTGAGATACAAGGCAAAATTTGCTTCCGACGATCTCGAAATTTCGAAATTCAATTTTCGGGATACCCGTAATTAAGCTAACAGTATTTCTTTTGGCTGATACTCGCTTACGTTTTTCGCTACATATTTTTCATACTCAATTTTCATGATAAAAAAAATTTTAAAATTTTGATACCGAAATTTCGGGATCTCGTCATTAAACTAATGAGGAATTCCTTCTGGCTGATACGCGTTTACGTTTTTCGTTACTTATTTCCGATAGCTCAAAATTTATGATAAAAAATTTTATAACTTTGATACCGAAATTTCGGGATTTCAGTTTTGGGATTTGTAACATAATCAATCAATTAAATTTACACTGAACTCTTTTTTATTCTTGCTTCAGGAAATCAAAATTTTAGGCACGAAAACAATGGCGATATCAGTCCCGAAAATTCTTTCTTTTTTCTTCCTACAACAATTTTTGTGATATGAAGACAGAAGCGCAATTTATAATTTTGATCGCTAAATTGCGGGAACCCGTTATAAAAGTAATACTGATTTTTCTGGTTGTTGCTGATTCTTATTTGCGTTTTGTCATAAAAATAATGGAAATAAATGAAAATTTGCACACCAAATAGTCCCGAAATATTTCGGGATCCCGATTTGGGATTTTATGTTAAAAATAAATCAAAAAAATTATTAGTTTTTAAATGTTATTGGCAATTCTGAAAACATTTTTTCAAAAATATTTTAGCTTTGACGGCATTACCTACAAATTTCTTATTCTAACGGCAATTTTCCAAACATATGTAATTTTATCTAAAATGCTTGTGATTCACTGAAATTGCAATCACAGCTTACCACTAACACACACGTGCTGCAAAGCCATTGGGAAAATGCCAATCAAAATTTGCTTTCAATCGGTTATACTGACGCAAACACCAAGCTACAAGCATTTCAACCGCTTACGTACGACTTGCCAGCAACAAAAAAGAAAATGCGCTCATTTTAATTTGATTAGAGTCGCATGTTGCTAAGTGTGGCATGTAACATGCAACTTGGCATAACTTAAAAATTTCCCGTAGCGACACACGAAACGCCCCCAAAAATGCGCTTAAACTACAACTCAACCAATAAATTGGCGGGGGAGCGGCGGTGCAGAGCTGCTCATACCTGCGCTCTGAGCGACAAAAGCGGAATTAAACAGAAAAGTGGAATTAAGTGCCGAGTGGCAGCACAAGCAAGGTGCAGAGCGTGGAAAATTGGGAAGTTGAGCCCCAAAGCCACAGGTCGCCGCCGGTGTTACAAAATAGAAACAAACTAACAAACGAGCAAATGAATAAGCAGATGGGACCCGGCAAAAGTTTTGTGTTGAGCTTGCGTCCTATGCGTGTATGTGTTGGTATGTACATGAGTTTGAGCGTGGCTGTGTACGGGTGTTAGCGCGTGTTCAGCAGCCCTTTCCATGATGCATACAAATACATACAAACATAAATCACTTGGGGAGCCCCAACGATGAAATTTAATTCCCTGCAAACGGCCACAAACACTGAGACATATACCTATACATACATATGTACGTATATATATACACACAGAAAAAGTTCCATCACATGCACAAATGCCAATGTGAGCCGTAAGCGATTTGCAATTTGTTTGCGGCGAATTCCCTAACAACTGTTACTTCGAACTGCTGCCGATACGCACTGGTATATACAGTGCAAAATATATTTATGTACATATATATATTCATATATGTGTGCGTGCCTTCACTGCGCTTTTCAGCGCCGTTTTTTACTCGCATTTTAATTTCTATTTATATTGTGTGTTCTTTTCATCAAATTTTTTTCGCTTTGCTATTCTTCTTCTTCTGCCAACATTCATACACTAGTTGCAGATATTTGTTGCATTTTTTCTTTATCTGTTCTGGTTATGTTGCAACATTGTCGGCTACCATAACTTTTTATGTTCCAAAGCTCAATGCAAGTCCCTTCGGCAAATGCGCAACTAAACAACTAAACGCAATACTCCAACCAGCGCAGTTGTGCCGCCGCTTGTTGCACGTACATGCATGTACATGTGGATATGTGTGCCATGACTCACAACTCTATGCAGCACACTCGAGGGATCCAATCAAAACTGAAACTATAAAAGCGAAAACAATAATATTGCTAACAAACAAGCATATCACGTGAGGAATGTGTGCGTGTGTGGGTGAATGTTGCAGCAGCAAGGGCACAAATCTAGTGTATCTATGCAATTTAAACTTTCACTGCATCGTTGGGAATAAATAAAGAATACTAGAAAGAGATTTAGGCAATTAAAGTAAAAAATATATTGAGAACGTTAGAAAGTATTTCAGCTTTTTTTACTTTGAACCTGATTTTATGCTTCAAAATGAGCTTCATTAGATTTTAGTAAAATCTGGTTTAAAATCTATACTTGTTAAGTCTCAAATTAAATACCTGTGTTTTATTCTAATTGCCCTGAGTGAAACTATTTTACTGGAATTTATTTAAAACTTTTGCAAAAAAAGCTATACCGCGACTCCTGAAGGTATACTATTCATAGATTGCTTTTTATATTTCGGTATTTGTCTGGCCAAGTGTTGCAATCTGGAAACTCACAACTTTGTCGTAAAACCTGTAATTTCAGATGTTATATACATATACTCAGAATATGTTTATATACGAACACTGTTTGTGTTGCACTTAAAGTAACTACAGAAACTTAAAAGATTCATCTTGAAAATGAAATTAAATTGCAAACATTTTCGCGCGATTATTTTTCGACGTCGATTAACTCAGAAACAATGCATCGATGAACTAATTAATATTTTGGCGCTGAAGCTCCATCAAAGATAAGTGTTTATTCGATGGTACAGTGAATTTTGGAAAGGTCGTCCAAAATCAGTTATTGTTCCGGAAACTTTTGACGCTGTGCTTAAACAAATAGTTACCTGTTTCTGTGGAAAAACTGGACATGAACTAGGATAAAGTAGAACACTATATTTTGAGTGGTTTACTGTCATTTTTTTGATATATGTTCTTCAAGAAATCGGGAAAACCAATCACCGAAGGGAGAAGAATTCCTGACCATCCACTGAAACAACTACATTCTTGAGCACTCAAAACATCGATTTGACGAGTGAATCAGTGTGGAGACTTGAATTGGTACCAAATTACTTTTCCTTATTATTGCATCTAAAAATTTGGTAAAAAGTCAACGTTTTTGAACACCTGAAGAGGTGGTTAATACGTTGAGAACGCATTTTTTGGAGGTCCTTCAATCAGAGTGGCAAAAGTGCAAGGTCTGTCGCAAAAGAAAAGGGACTGTTTAAAAAAACAACAAAATATTAATATTTTTCAAAAGTTTTATTTTTTTATTCAAAGTAGTTTCTTTGTGCTTCGATACAGCGTTTAGCCCGGTCAATTAGCATTTCAAATGAGTGTTTAAGGTAATTTTTCGGAATGCTCTTGAGAATATCGGTCGTCGCCTTTTGGATAGCTGAAATGTCCTGAAACCAGTGTCCTTTTATGGACAAATAATGTATTGTGAGGAGTAAAAAAATATGCTTCTAAAAATAAATTAAATCTAAAATCTTAAATCTAAATTTATGATAGAACTAATTGAGTTCAATTAATATAGTAATGAAGAAATTAAATAGTTAAAATAATTAATTTCATTTTCAACGAAGAATATTTTTTCAAAATTCGGAATATCAAATTAACATCCTAAAAAGCTTGTTAATTTTTGGTGTCAATATATTAAACTGAACTCAATAAATAAATTTTAAATGTTTAATTGAGTAAATTAAGGGAATTTACTTGTTTTAAATATTTCTCTAATATAATATAAATTTTTGTATGGTAAATTCAGCACAATTAAGAAAACTTTTTAAAATTGTATGGTATTGCAATAAAGTAGCGAAAGTCAACTTAATTTAAGACAACTTATAAGATAATACTGCTTAAAGCATTTATTAACTTAAAGGATTCCAGTTAGTTTGACGAACTTTTTCAAGACTAGAAGCTGCTTAAATAATACTAGCAAATTAAAAACATGAAATTACAATTAAATAAGCATTAAAAACATGCATAATATGCTCTTACGAAAAACTAAAATAGCTACTACAGCTTAAATCGACTTAAGCCATTTTAACTCAATGAATAACTAATGAACCGACCGGTATTACATTAAATCACATAGAGACTGCGCTACTTATATTAAAATAAAAAGAATCCGTCTTCTTGAACCAACCTTTAGCCATAACACATAATCTTCTTCCACTTTTACTTCTTCTGCGTTATTAAAAATTAACAAAAGTTGTTACATTGTGTGCTGTTTTTAAAGCGTCCGCTTATTCCCCACTTTCAAGAACTCAACTGGCGCTGCAACATTTTCTGCCGTCGCCGGCATTGTTTATCCACCCATTGTATTAACTTGTAATCTCTTGGACATTCTTCAATTTTATCATTGTCTCTTATGCTCTTCTCAATATTTTCCTGCTTCATCTGCAACTTATTTCTTTTCTTCTTCTTATTTGCACAGTGACATTGTCATCCGGCTCTAGTCTGCGTAATTTCTTCGAATACTTCTCGGCGGCCAGCTCCGCCGCCTCGACGACGGCCACATGCACGACGCAGAACATAGCGCGTCCATTGAAATTGACAGTATTGGCAGCTGCTGTATGGCGCTCGCAAGCGCTGCTCCTCGGCATGGCAGCTGGCCTGGTCGGTGCTTACAGCACATTAAGGCTGAAACCAGCCACCAACGCCAGCAGATAGTTCAATCGCTGCAATTCGAACGCATTAATGCAGTGAAGACGATGGCGGTCGAGGTGGCGAAATGGAAGCTATTGGCTGAAGGATGGACTGTGAAAAAGCTGAGCCAAGCTATATAAGAGACCAAAAGTGGGAGCGAGGAGCGAAGCATAATTATAGGCGATGCAACAAAAGCTTTTAATTGCAAAGGCGAAAGCGAAGCGGTGAAGGCACAAAAAGCGCACGCGGCGGAGAGACGATACTATAAGCTAGTTTATATAAGTAATGAAAAACACAAGCACACATACACACACATGCATATATACACGCGCATACATAGTGTCTACACGATAATTAAGTTAATTAGGCAGAGCTTAAGAATTGAACTGCTGTTGGCAAATAAATGAGCAAAAAGTGAATAACTTTTTGTTTTTGTTTTTGTCTTTTTTAACAGCATATTGAAGAATGCGAGATTTGCATGTTTGTAATTGAATATTGTTAATTCTGTTCTGTACAATTTACCATGTTAATTATGCATAAGTGAGAAAAAACAACAAAAACGAGAAAATACACATTTAGCAAATAAGGCAAAGAAATTTAATGAAAAAGGCAAAACAACTAAATATAATGCATACAATAAAACAAAATATTCTAGGTGTTAATTATTGTGGAATAATTGATATTAAATAAATATTTGTAAATAGTAAATGCGCACGCAATCTAACGGTTAAGCAAAGTAAACAATGGCGAAAGTAATTAAAGCAAATATACACCAATACATATGCACACGCATACACACACACATACGTATACACGCAAAGCTATGTTAATCAAATAGTGGCTAGTCTAAATCTTCTACAAATATTTTGGTTGAACAATGCCTTGCGAATACTCGATAAATCACAAGGAAAATTCAAAAAAGAAAATAAATTTTTTTTCCTCAACAAATTCATTTAATATATGATTTATAGTGGCTATGTATTCACTTAATTACATTTCTTTATATTATTACTATTTAAACTATCATTTTGCTTTTTAAGATTTACTCGTATGATACTCAGCAAAATTAAGCTTATTTTAGTATTAAATATATAGAAATTATTATATATTTAATATAATGAATAATTATCTAAAATTACTTATAGTTCATTTCCATAAATTTTAATAGTTTTAATAGAATATATTTTTATTTAAACAAATTATTCCTCCAAAATTTTTTATATTACATAAATGTCCAAAAAATATTATTTTAATAAATACTCAGATTTATCAAATGGCTTAGAAAGCTTGTTTTAATAAAATGCCGTTTCATAAGCAAATTAGTACTGACATTAGACATAAATAAAAATTAAATATATAGGGTGATCCATTTCGAGATTCCTTAGATTTTTAAAGAAAAAACGCAGACACCCAAAATTTATTGGAAAATGTTTGTTATCAGTCGAGAGAACATACTTTGGTATTTATTTTTTGCAGATTTTCTCTTTCAATTGTTGACAGCGGATACGTCTCAGATGATCCATCCATTGAGTTCAATTTTCGATAACTCGTTCGAGCATTTCGCCTGTTAACTGGCGAATGACACGCGTGATGCTCTGCTTCAAGGCCTAATCTCGACTTAACATATCCTCACAAGTGATATCACACGATATTGGTGGCCAATAAAGGATATTTTTTTTAGAAGCAATCTCCGACAGCGCTTATAGGTCCTTCACTAAAGCCAAAGTTTTGGCCTTCTTTGTGGACGAAGCAGAATAAAAAATTCTCTGCTAGAACATATTGTCCGTACAATAGCAATAAGAAAAATAAAATAAAAATAACCAAAACGGTGGGGTTTTTGATCCGGTCAAAATACTATAAAACTATAAACGAAATGTGTAAAAAAGTGTAAAGCGGCCAGATAATTTTTCGTAAATTTTTTGGGGCTTCGATCGATTTTCGAATATTTTCTGGCGTTCTGTTACTACTCATATCCCGTACTTAGACAGACAAGGTCGGCTTAATGTTCAGCTAATCTGTGATGGTGTTTGGTTTAGACGCGTTTTTGTTTGTCTTCTATTCTTCTGCCAGCGTCGCGTCGAAGATGTTGAGCTCAGGAGAAGTTGAACTCTGTACACGACCACCAAAGACTAGACTCCAGAGTGGGTTTATGGTTAGGGAATGGAGATCAAAGCTCAGTCATACAAATGGATGCTGTTAAATCGAATGTGAAGGTTTTGTTGACAGCTTTCTTCGATTGCAGAACCCTCATGCATCATGAGTACATTCCAAAGGGTCGTACAGTGAATAAAGAAATGCCCGAATTTATGGAAAACCAAATCTATGTTTTCGTCCCTGTTCACGCATCTTTGCTTTGACTTTTTTTGTACTCAAAACTGAAGAAGCCCATGAAAGGACTGCGTTACGCTTGAGTATATAAGAACTGCATCGAAAGAGGATTAGAAAAAACGTTCTCAAGAGTGCACTATAACTGGGAGTTATTACTTTGAAGTAGATAAAATTGATATTCGTTAATAGATAAACACTTTTTTGTAACAAACCTCGCATCACAAGCAAATTTCAAAAATGTTGGGTTGTGTGAATGGGAAGGCTACCGCACAGATCATTAATTGCTAATTGGAAAGAACTGGAAGGGTTATATAAAAATTTTGGAAAACTTAATTGCACAAGAAACATATGTGGAATTTCGAAATTCTGAATAATTCCGAGATGCAGCTATAAAATGCCTGCCTGTTTGTAGAAAAACGGAGATGATTCCTTTTTTCGTATTCAGAAAACTGCCACACTCGTTGCTTATTGGCAGGATAAGAAATACTTTCGCATTGGCATAAAAGAACTAATAGCTTTTTACAAAAATTCATTCGTAATTATAGCATATTACTGCTACATTATTATTTAGTTTTATATAATTACTGAGTAAAATAAAGAAGGTGCCGCATTAGCTTAAATTAGTTATTGCTTATGAGAACTGAGTTTCATAATTTACAAATTTACAAATCATTGGTTATCTTCAAATTTATCTCATAAGGTTCTTTTGAAATTTTTGCAATGGTATATTGCATTAAAGAAGATCTTTCTCTCTGACAAAAACAACCAATAGAGTCTGTCAGTCATTGAACGTTCTACATGTCTCTATTATCGAAATATCTTGTTCTGAACTTCATGGAGCCCTTCACACCCTCACACTTTCACACAAAAACAAAAACTAAGATGAGTATACAGATCAGATTATGTTGAAGAGTTTTTGTGAGAGAGACCAATGGCTGGGATATTTTAAAGATTATTTGGCAGAAACAGCAATCGGTAGTCTCCTAGTTCTGAAGTTGTGATTGAATAAGCAGTTGCACAAATTGCCTTTGAAGAATGATACAAACTCTAAGGGGGTATTCTACTCTAGAATTTTGAAAAATTCGATTTTTTTTTCATATTTTAGACTTTCAAAAATATTACCTTGGAAGGGTTTTTCAAAATTCGACTTATTTCTGGAGATACATAAGATAAGATTTTGTACGTGGCGTCCGTGTTCACTAGAACTGTATCCTAAACTTTAAACGCGTTTTTCTCGAAACTGTATTTTTCCACACGATACCGGCATTATCTCAAATTCTATACAACCGATTTACTTGAAATTTTGTGTGATATAATCCTTTATCGTTCCTACCAGCATAGTGTCGAAATTTTTGTTTTTAATATTTTAAAAAAATTCAGAAATTTCAAAAAAAAAAAAAAAAAACGTAAAAAATTATTTTTATTTTCAGGCAGTCGCCATTTTTCAAAAACAAAAATTTTTGGTGTTCCCGGACTACAGCAGCATCCTTACTGATTAACAATTTCTTTTGATTTATGTTTTCAGACCACCAGGAGAGTCAGGATCAATGTCACCAGGATGCGCCATTTTTTTATACCTGTTTCTACACCCCTCCTCTAATTATTTTAATTTTTAATATTTTTTTGTAAAATTTGTTTTCTGTATTCTTAAGATATCAATAAAAAACACCATAAAAAATGGATATTAAAAATATTTTTGGTTTTTTTTAAATAAAATTCAAAAAACTGCCCAAAATGTCATTTTTAGAATACCCCCTTAAACTACACAAATACCACAAACATCTTCTTCTTCTTTATTGGTGAAGTAAACGCTTATGCGGCCATAGACGGGTTTACAAAAGCACAAATTGTTTTTTTACCAATATTTGGTGCCGCTATATTTTCCTGCTGTTTCAATCTAAAGCTCTATATTTAATGTTGACGGAAATGATTTGATTTTGATTTTAAAATTTAAAGAGTATTTTACATTACGTTCGCGCTTAAACCAAAAAGTTGTGCAGACACAAAAATTATTTTTGTAATTATCAAATACAAATTGAAGCAAGCATAAACCAAAGACATGTAATAGTATGATTAAAAGCATGTTGAATAATCATTTCAATTGATTTAAATGAAGAAGAAAAAAAAAAACATTTAAAAACATGTGTATTAAAGAACAACTGTTACACAGACATAAACGTTTACAATTAAGTACATATGTTAACACTCGCAATTACAGGCCTGTACAGGGTGCGCCAACTTTTATGTTGATATGTAGGTTAGAGTAGATTAGGTCATGACTTTAATATGTAAAATAATTTTAAAAATTTCTAGACGATGGACTTCGTTAGACATATGCTTTCAACCTCAACTCAGTAAAATTGTCAACATGAGTCACTTCATTCCGCAAAAATTAGCCGAATTTCAGGCGCTTGCCATTGAGCATAATTTGAATGAAACAATATATTTACAAATTTCTAATCAATCCATTTGGTGTCAACATATATATGCCTAACCTCAAAGTCAAATTGTCGACTGAGTTACGTCACCCCGTAATAATGAACCGAAATGTGAACGCTTTACATTGAGGATACATTTCATGAAGCGAAACTCATTTTATAGTGAGACGTTTCAAAAAAAAAGTTCGTGTTTTGGTATCGACTGTAGACCCCAGTAGACTCAAATTGCTAATGCTTCGATCGTTGTCTGCGAAAAAAAAACACCTTTTAGTCATTTAGTTGCCCAGCAATATAAAATAGTTGATAAAAATTTATAGGGATGGCTTTTAGCTCATTACATACATATATATATAATATGTGCCAAAAATGGTACGTAGAGTCACATTGCGAATCAAACTATTTAATTTCTGCCACAAAAGCTTCAAAAACATCTAATAACAAAAGGTGGTGATTATGACTGTTCGAAAAGATCGGCAATTAGGCCGCGTCTGATATTTTTTTGTGGAGGTATCTGAAAAGCACAGTATGCGCCAATAATCTATAAAACCATTATCAAACTTATTGTATATATTCGTGCCGAAATCAGCGCTCTATCGCACGATATTTTCGAAAAAGTAATTGATATTACAGAAAAAAGGTGCTGTGGCCTATAAAATTTGTCAGTCGATGCGTGTTTTATTCAAGCAAATTGTTCAATAAGGCATAACTAAATATAAATATCCCGATTGGAAAAGATTTACAATTTTTTTTTTTCAAATATAAAATTTTCATACTACTTAAAACCAAAGATCGCGCACCCTGTACATAAAAACCTTTTAAATAATAATCAAATACGCATAAGTAATGAAATAGACAGACAAACAGAAAAACTCACGAATGCAATTACTAAATAAATGAATAAATTTAATATAAACGTATGTGTATGCTCTGTATAAAAATGTTTGTATATATGTACTAGTGTAAGTGCAGTTATTAATATATAAAAAATATGCATGTAATGACATTGTGTACGTGTAATGAATATGCAATGATAATGCAAGTAATTAAATCGCGGCAGCAGCATAAAAATTACCACACAACAAAGTGCTCACACATACACACAAACCTACGCATTCGAACACAACAAAATTGTGTAAATTAATATAATAAATACATTAACTTTGAAATATACATGTAATATATGAATAAATAAATTTTTGAAAGTGCAAAAAGTTATAAATAAATAATGATAAAGAAATAAAAAAAATTAAAAAATTAAAAGAAAAAAAAAATAACAGATTTTTTTACAGTTCAATAGGTATGATAATGTGTTTGTAAAGGCACTTATCGAGTTGTTGCTGTACAACGTTATCTGCTGACAATGTCACTGTCAAATATGTTGATTGCACAATGTAACGGTGATGAGTTGGCGAGGGCAAAAAATTAAATAGCAACGGCACACCAATACAGAGGCATTATGCTGTATGTCCACAGGTACATATATAGTTGTTGTTGTTGATAATTTGTTGTTATTTTTGTAATCAATACTTGCTTGTTTTTCACGTTGTTTTTTGTAATTTATATTTTGTTGTTGTAATTCATTTTTTTGTTGTTGTTGTTGTAATATATTTTTTGTAGTTCTTGTAATTTGTAATTTATTTTATCCTTGTTGTTGTTGTTATTATTATTACTGTTTCTGTTATTTTGGTTCTTGTCATCGGCAAGCGTTGATTGACGTTGGATAAGCACCGGTTTTGCATGATTTAACAATTAACACTTACTGCCGCTCTCACTCACACACACACACAAACACTCATACAAACACTAGTCTTACAATTATTTTATGCAACTTTTTGCCGAGTTTAATTAATTATACATTTGTTTAATCGCATTTATTTATTTGATTCATTGCGTATTGCGCGTAAAGATTATAATTCGCTCAAGTTTATTAAACGATAAACGTAAATGGCAGACATTAGTACAAACAATAAGCGATTTAATTGCAGATAAAATACAAAAATATTTAAAAAATATTCTTTTTACACTTTAATGGATTTTCTAGGTCAATAGCTTATAGTTTCCAGAGAGATTTAGGAAGCAGAAAAGCGATTAAAGGTCAAAAGCTTGTTTTGGACATTTCCTTTTAAAGAAGAAAAAACGCATATAATTTAATATTATGGTCAAGAATTCAGCTTTATTATAAAGATAGGTTCGCCATTATGTTTTAAAAATTATTAAGTTCGCCGAATATTTTCCAAGACGACACTTGCTTCCGGCTTACCCGCGCAGGGGCACAATAGACCCTAGGTCAAGGTGCAATCCTTACTCATTTGACCATCTTGGAGACCACGTCACAGGTCCGCAATGTATGAAAGTTACCATCAATACATTGATTCTTTCGATAACTGTAATGTAGCGCTGTCTTGTTGAAACCAAAGGTCATCTGCATCAATATCCTCTAATTCTAGCTCTGCTGCATTTCCCATTCAGTGTAACGTCATGGTCGGCTTCGTTTTTGTAGAAATATGGCCAAAGAACTCCCTCTGCTCATAAAACACACGAAACAGCGACTTTTTGAAGATGTCCCAACAACGGCTTGTGAATTATGAGCACTCCGGATCCGAAAATGTTGTTTATTACCCATTTAAACAAAAGTGATCTTCGTCGCTAAAAATGTTCATATTAAAATGAGGCCATATCTGTCTATTCAGCGAACTTGCAACGAGCCTGATGGCCATTCGGCTTCAATTCTTGCACGAGTTAAATTTTATTAACCCACAAATCAAACTTTTTTTTAAATCTTTCATAAAGTGAATGGACACAACTCCAATTGTGGCGGATAGACTCAATCGGGTCTTCTTCGATTATCTGCTCCACAGCAGCAATAGTCTTCTCGGTGAACTGTGAACGAAATCTGTGAAGATGCGTATTATCTAGAGTAAAGTGATGCGAAATCGAATTTGGTTGCTCGACTATTATCGACTCTGTTGATCAATTATGTCGATGGATTGTTGGACGCATGCGGCGCGATAACCGAATCATTACTTTAGTACAATTTAATCAAATTGATTTGCATAAATTGTAAATGTTATTCTGGAGCAAAAATATTCTTTATAAAATACCAATCTAAACTAAGTATATTACCAGTAACAACTGTTAAAATAACCAACAAAGTATTGCTGGAATCATATTGGACATAATAAAAGGATAGAAAGAAATGACAGATGATCTACCAGCTTTATTACTTTTGATAATTATTCAAATCAACAAAAGTTGTTCCCTAACTGAAGAAATTTGAAGCAAATATAGTAAAAAAGAATTGTGTTGTAAGAACATGGTTTCTGAACTTTGTCACAGGTACCATCGAATCAATTCACACCATTAGCTGTTCTGAAAAGAGTAAATTTTCTTACTGGTGGAACAGTGATTTTAAAACCCTAAGAAATAAATTAATAAAAGCCTTCAGTGAAAATATTGGCATCGAAAGTTGACAACAATTTGATAACATAAAGCAATGCAAAAAAAATCAATCACTGCAGAAAGCAAAAGTGCATATCGAAAAAAAGTTGCAAGGAATCTGCCAGATGCTGTCTAAAGACCACAATAATATTATTGATTACTTAAAAAACGGAGAGTCTTTACTTGAACCTCCGCTTTGAGAGAGTTCCTTAAGGTAAATATTAATGAAAATGCAATTTCTTGGGAGTCAGCACACTTCGTTAATGGAGCTGCAACCAGCACTACTTGCGAATACTGCAAAGACCGGGAAGCTGTACTCTTTTACTTTACATCTACCAAGGAATAACTTATAGCATATAGAGGCAATGAAGCCTTTGGTATTCATTTCAAATTTACCGAGACAAGAGTTTCGGGACGGAAAGCTGGATAAAAAGTGTTTCGTGCTGAAGACAAACTTAATTAAATTGGAAGATATACATGTGAAAGCATATTTCAACATATTTAATATTTAACACTTCGATCATATTTTCTGTAAGTGCATTCGTTATAAGATTTTAACAAAACAAAAAAGTTAATAAATTTTATCTATACTTTCGCTGAACGAAATGAGAAATCAGGAAGCACATATGTATATACATATATATTGCATTGAACCATCTCCATGCTGATTTTAATTACATTAATCCCAATCATCATTAGACCTTTAGCAGCTTCGTGTTGCATACTTTTAGGCACAAGTAATAGTGATCATACAGTGATTGAATTTTCAAGCCAAAATTATGATACATATATCTTGCAAATTTAAATTTTAAAAATTATTTCTAGTTATCTTTTTAAAAAATTATTTCTATCAATGCTTAATAGGTTTACCAGCAGCATGTGACAATGTTGGCTAAGAAAATAAATATAGTACTCCAGTATAAGCTTAACGTTGTGCTTTCGTTTGTATGTATAAGTAAACGGTAAGTAAAGTTCTCTAAAGTGACAACTATCAGCTTAAATTTATATTTAATATAAAATAATCACATTTGTTGCACCTTGATACCAGCCGACAAGGCATTTAGAGAGAATAATTATTTTCGAGTTTGTAAGTAGTTGAATCACTACTAGGTCTTCATCATAAAGCATTCCTAGAGCCTTACAAATATTTTCAAAAATTTTTGCTTTTTCATTTATAATTGCTTTTATGAAACGAAAAATATAAATATTCGAATAAAATCTCACTTCTTTTAAATTAGAATTCCGTACTACAATTTGTCACTTTCTCGACACATTTTCAATTACAGTTAATTAGTCGAAACTTTCAGATTTTTATTTCCATATTTGTCTCCATTTTATTGCTGAATTTTTTCTTTTTTTAGCATTCCGGTTGGTGATTTCACTTATAATAAATCTAAGTGAAAGCACTTTTAATTAAAGACATTTTCTTGTTTCTATTTACATAAAATGTTTCTTTTCGTTTAAGACAACAAGCAAGGCATTTAAGCAGATTGTCAATGTGTTTTGTATAGCTTACTTATGGCTGAGTACGCAAAAGTTGGCTTAAAAGCTTTGGGAATTTCATTAATGCCCTAAAAACTTGCAATAAAGTTGAAGCAAATAATTTAAATCTTCACTAAGGAAAACCAGTGGAAAATATATAAACTAATTGTTGTACAAAGATATTTGCTAATATTTTCAAGTTTTTATTTGGATATTTGCATATTTGGAAGTAATTTAAATAAACGAAACTAAAACTTATTTAAAAGAAAAGTGGAAATCTATGACAATTAAAATATGAAAACTCTTCAGGCATGCAGCAAATAACAGCTTTTGATTGATGTGGCGTATTTTTAGCCAATAAGTCGGTTAGCGCTTGAAAGAGTTGCCAGATGTGTGCAAATGAAATTTATACATAATTTAAAATTTAATAATGTTTTAATAACAGAGCTAACTACATACAAGGATATATAAAATATATTAAAAAAATATAAGGAGTTGCCACCTGACTATAAATAAAAAAATTTTAAACCGAATAAAAAAACAAAAAAAACGAAAATAATTAATTACTTTTTATGGTTTTGTTTTGTATAAATATGCACAGGGTTGCCATACTTTTGTTAATAAGAATGAAATTAACATTACAAAAAATTTGAATTTTCAATTCCCTGAGCAGCTGCTGATTTGACGGAATGCTATACAAACTGGGCGATCAAAACTAAGTATTTGCAAAAACAAAAATATTTACTAGATTTATTAACGAAATTTTGGCAAAGACTATAATCTTCGAGAAAATTGTTCAGATCGGACTATCACAATCCAGACCTTGTATGGAAGTGTTTTTTATTTGACAAAATATCTTCACGGAATTGAACATAACCCTAAGACGTTGCTAAAATTTCCCAAGATTTGTTTTAAGTTGAACCACTTTATCACATAGCTCTCCGAAAAGCAGACCCATCAAAACCAAGACAGAGACTTTTCATACCTTTCTGTGCTATAAGAAATGTTCTTATGTTGTAGCCTCGCTGCACCCAATATTAACTGACTGCAACTATCTCATGAGACAAAGACGACTTTGTCCATCTCCCTTCGTTCATATTATGCACAGTTATGGACACATTTATGGAACAGCAACAACTAAGCAACGAAAAAGTGCCATTTATCTGCTTGAATTTCCTTTAAATGCTCAAAAATTGTACATTAATGTATCTGCATAAATCAGTTGCTGGCAGCTTATACATTTATTTATTCATTTTCTTCCACCATTTGCGACTGGCCACAGCAAGAAATTGAAAACGCCAGCCAAAAAATAAATGAGAAACGGCTGAGAAAAAGAAGAGGCGAATAAGAAGAAGCAGAAACCTCGCACGAACTACCGTTAACGCCGTTAACCAAAGTGCTTGGCAAAGTGAGTCGCTTGAATGGCCAGTGGTCAGTGGCCAAGGCAAGAAGACGTGAATAAAAGACTGCCAAGTTGCTGGCTCTGCGCCAACACCCAGAAAAAGTCCTACACAAATGCATAAACACAAAAGAAAAAAAAATTAAGGAATAAAATATTTCTTTGCCATAATGTTGAAAAAGTGGCTGTAGAATGAATGAAGATTCTGCCAAAGCGAGCCAATGCATAAAGTAGTTGAGTTTTTGTTGCAACTGGCTGCACTTGGAAAAATTCTACAACTCACTTGGCCGGCTTACTCCTTACACTCTTTATATATATGTATGTATATGTGCCTGTGTTTGTGTGCAGATATTTGTGTGCTTTGTGGTTTACATGTGTTTTCGCACTCACTTACACTTGTTTATATGTGTGTTGCAGCTGCACTTGCCGCTGCAGTGTGGCGCACAAAGGCCTCCGGAAGCGCCTGCTGTAAAGGAAGTCGCATGAATGGCCACTGAGTGCGACTTGTTAGACTCGGCGGCTACCAGTGGAGGGTTTCCCCAAATTTATACACACATAAGAACTACAAAAAGCACCTAACCATGAATTGGGCGATTGTGAATGTGCAATAAAATGTTGCAACTGCCAGCAATAAGGCGAGACAATTTATTGCCAATACATATTTTAAATTTAAGTAAATTCTTTTTTATTCTATTTGGAAGTTGAGAAATGCTAAGAAGACTATTGGCTTCATGCTTTTTCTGAATTCTCTGTGAAATTGAAAATTCAAAATGAAAAGCAGAAGATCTGTGATTGTATAAATCTTATATTCCACGTAAATTGAATTTTATATTTTGGAATTAGGGAACAAAAACAAATATTAATCATTGAAAATCGTTTTACTGTTTTTTTTTTATATTTTCCATAAACGTTTATATACTTTTGCAAACGTTTGAGTCAAATCTTGAAGAACTTTCGACACTCTGATTGAGATGTCTCCAAAATGTCTTCAACCGCCTCTTCGGGTGTCGAAAAACTTTGACCTTTTAACATATTTTTAGGTACGGGAATAAAAAGAAGTAATTTGAAGCCAAGCCAGAACTATACGGTGGAGTACTCATCAAATTGTTTGCTTGGAAGTGCTTCTTGTGCAAATAACTTTTCCTGGATTCGGCTCATTCTTACATATAGTATATACAATCGTCTGATTTTTCGACCGCATGCCACTCCAGCATCACCATGTCCAAATGTGAGTTAAACTCAAATTTTCATGTAATATTAAATATATGCTGTTCCCAATGCCTTGTAATTCCTATAATTTCCACTAGCACACGATCGGACACATTACAATATGGCAATAATAGTTCGTGCACAGCATCAATAGTTTTTGAAACAGCAACTGATTTTGAAAGACATTCACGAAATCCATTATGGAGTGATCTACACCCTCGATTGAATTTACCATAGCATCGATAGGCATTGGCCATTGATGAAACTTCATAGCTGAAAATTTACTTAAGTTCAGCTTTGCACTCTTGAAGAGTTGAAGAGTTAGTCCGCGTTAAAATTAAAAAAAAAAAAAGTCGCATGAAAATGTTCGCGATTTAATTGCATTTTTTAGTCGAATAGCGATCGTCCATCAAAAGTTCTGAATATGTATAACATCAAAAATGTCAAACTTTACATTTAGCAGCTACATATACTATAGTAGTTCGAAGTGAACAATATAGTCGCACTTGGTAGCATTGCGCTAACCAATAATTCAGACCAAATTTCGTGCCCATATCTGGCCAAATCAAAAAGTTGCCCAGACAAGAACTTTTTTGGCTTTCATCGTTCAGTTTGTATGGCAGCTAATCTTACGGTTGTTCGATATCGGCGGTTCCGACAAGTGAGCAGGGTTTAGAGGAGAAAATGGCGTGTTGAAAAGATCAAATCCATACCGACAGGCAGATAGACGGACGTGGCTAAATTGGCTCGATTTACAACGCTAATCCTTTTCATATTATGTATTTAGTTTCTCCGAAGTTTCTTACAAACTTCGTGCCAAACTTAATATACCCTGTTCTAGGTTTCGGAATATGCACATATTTCTAATAAAGGACTTATTGGACTTCTTTAGGCTATGTAGCTGAATATAGTCAGACAGTATTTAAAAATATGATAGAGAAATGGGAGAGATCAATCGATTTCTAATTTTCAGCGCATATTCTAAAATTTATCTTTCTTGAAAATCAATAGTGGCTTGTTATCCGGAGATTTTATTTAACAATGCCCTAAAATTGTTGATGGGATATGATAACATTATCAGCATTCTGCCCCAGCATTACTTTATATACCTGAGTGGTCATGATTCAAACGAGGTTCACCTTGTTTTTTTCATTTTAAGTGCTCAATTATTATCTACACTATTTTTTGCGTTTATTCTTGATTTACCATATATTGACAGTTATGAATTTTTCTATAAACAGAAGATACTCGATCATGTATTTATTTTTTGTATGGGTATGTATTATATAGTATAGCAGGTATTATTAGTTCAACTATGTTATAGATGAACTTTTTTCTTTAAAAATCTGCTCTAGTAGTGAAAAAATAGATGACTTCAGTTTCCGTTAGATAAAACTAATGAAATTAATAAAATATCTAGACTTCAAGCAATTACTACAATTCGTTTGTATTAATATCTTCACAGTTTAGTTCTTATGAAGAAGGCCCACAAATAGTGCCTCCAATAATAACTGATTTACCCATTTGAATCAATAACATTAACTCCAATTTCAACAATATCCTTAAACTCTTATTAACTACATAAGCAGCGGCATTGTCCTCGAAAATGCATTTTCAGAAAACAAGTCTTGCGTTGTTTTTAATTGAATCTGGAGTTACGAATAGAAGAGGTTATCAAAAAATCACCGAGCTCATGCTTTAAAAATACCGACTTGATATGAAAGCAGGATAAATCATTCTTCGGAACCATACTTGGCAATTTATTGTGGGCATCGATAACTTATTTCAAGTTCCAACCAGTTCTCAAAGTCAAATAATGATTGTCTGCCGTTCACTCTACTTAGTTTCCATAAGAGCAAAATATCGAATATTACGTTAGGTGAGGTAATCTGGCTAATATTTTTCAAACCACGAACAATCCCACTTGACCTGGGCTGAAAATGTTGGCCTACTATTTTGATGCCCAGAACTCCTAAGTATTTTTAGTTCATATCGTTTGCGACAAAATCACATATTTATGATTTCACCTAGTTCGCCATAGTTTAGCAACAGTTGTCCATATCTTTCTTCTTTCAACCTCCTGTCAACTTTCACAATTTCTTCAAACCCCTTTATAGGAATACTCAGTTAAAACTCCAATCACTGATCGTTTCTAGACACAGTTAAGCTACTGTAATTTGAGCACATTTCGATCTGGTGCTAGTTAACAGAGAGCTATCGACAAAAAACTTCCGCCATATCCATGAAAAACTCACTGGACCTCCTCCTCAGCAACTTCGCCTCGCCCACATAGCCTCGATGAGTACGTCCGGAGAAAATAAACCACCCAAAGAATGTCAGGCGACGCAGTGGTTAAGGCTATCTTCATTCGATTACGAAATATTCTTGTCAGGGACCCTTTAGGAACCCGATTTTAAAAAGATCTTACAAACATGTTTGTGTGTAGTTAAAATCTTTTAGAAATAAGTTGAGTTCAGTCTTTTATCTCGACTATGAATTTAGGTTACTTATCCAAACCGCGAAAATGAAAACCAGAAAAAAATCTCAGAAAAGTTCATTTAAAGAGCCTTTGGATGTAGCTATAGAAATTAAAGTGCAATTTTCTTCGACTTCCATCTAAGCAAATAGATTTAAAGAATAACTATTTTAATATTTAATTTATTTTGAAATATAAATTTTCATTTTATTCCTGTTTAAGTGTGAAAGCTTTCACTGAGCTTTCATTTCACACTTCCTAAAACTTAAATCCCCTCCGTTATTTATAATTTTTAAGCCACTCATTGTGAAATTTCATGAATACTTAATCTAATAATAACACAATTTAAGCTGTTTCTATTTTAAACAAGCTTAAACTTTACGGCAACCTCACAGCATTTTGCAAAGGTAAATACACAATTGTGCGAACCTTTGAAATCAACACTATGCCACCGCATTCCGGCTTTCGCTCATTACGAGTTTCTGGTGTTTATTCTATTTATTTAGAAATTTTCTTTTCTCACAAACACTCTACCGGTGCTTTGGGTCACTAGTGTGCCGTATAATAACAACAAAACAACAACAGCAAAAAACTAAACGTGCTAAGCACACTCACCAAAGCACTTGAGCTACGTATGTGTGCGAATAGTTTTGCCCCAATGCACTTATCTACTGCCACTGACCATGACTTAATCCGCTTGGCGTTGGCGGCCCCAGCGCCCCCTGTTGGCTTGCAACAAACGGACCGCACATTTAATTTGCACAATTAAACTTGAATCGCCAGCAGCGTTCTCAACTTCATTCACTCATTCGCTCGCTCATTCGTACGTTCGTGCGCTTTGGCAACAGTCGTCGAGCAAAGCTTTGTCGAAGAACCCTCAACCGAACTGGCTCATCCGCCGCACACACACCCACACACACACGTTTCCAGCAGCCAGCCATTATGCGTCCGCACTTCGCTTGTGTTTTAGTTATCATACTCGGTTATCCACATTTTTTGAGAGTGAACTCTTTTTTCTCCCCTCCAGCCTTTACCATATTCGCCTGGAATCGCACCCATGTAGATCCCACTTGAGCTTTCGCTTGAGCTTAGTTAATTCTGCTACACTTTCAGTGGGTTGCTTTGTGCTTGTTGTAACGTAAGTTGTTGCAATGTTGGAAAATAGCTGATAATAAAGCGGTAGGTACGTGCCAGCGCGTCATTAGAATCCTACATGAGCGCATCGAGTTTTATCCCCACCTACACTGTGCAGCCTTCTCGTCATTTACTGCACATCCTGTCCACCATCGAGTGCAATTCGTGTGACCAGCGCTTGACTTTAGTGTTGAGGTTGCAATTAGTTGGCCAGCACCGTCATTTTTAATTGTGCGCATCGTTATCGCCATGCTGCCGCTGTTGTTGCTGTTACTGTTGCTGTTGCCACAAAGGTTGATGCGCTTGACGAGTGTGTCGCTACTGGAGACGCTGCTGACAGACTGTGTGGCAACTAAGCAGTGCGTCGTCGATGGTCTTGATTATGATGACACTACCGATGATCACACTGTTGATAATGATGATGATGATGATCATGATGGTTTAGGTGTTGATAATAGCAGCGTGTGTTGCACATGAGTGTCGGTTTCACTTTAAGTTCACTTGACCACATAGTCCGTTTAACTTTTTTTCAATTGATGGTTTGTAGAGTGTTTTATTTTTAGGTTAGTTCTAAGTTAGGGGGTTACATTTTGAAAATAATATTACGTTTATCTTTTGGACTATGCTGGAAAAGCTACCCCCTAGAATTCGTTGAAAGCTGGTTTGTGTATGTGCCTTCTAAGCCCCAAAATTTTAGTTTGCCGATTAGTGTCTTGAAGATTAATATCGGTACTCTGCTTGAGACGATTGTCTCATGTCTCTAATTGTCACAATAGTAATTTAGTGACTCTGTTAGTCAGTAGTCTCATTTTGGTATTCTGGCAGATACAGTTACTACTTACTCACAATCGTCTCAAGCAGAATACCGATATAAATGTCTTTGAGCTTGTCACTGAGTTAATGCTGCAGGGGAATCTGACTTTCTATGCGATATGGTCCAAGTTTCGATACTTTTTCGACAAATAAAAATCTTAATTTTAACAGCGCAGGACCCGATCCAAATCCTCAAAAATCCGGTCTTTAACTACTCTGTTGAATCTTAGCGGTGCAATGGCCCCTTCCAAAGTCAACAACGTTTATCTAGGTCATTGACTTTTCTCAAGGAGGTCTGGGAATTTGTTTGGCTTATGCCTTCTTATCTCTATCAACTGTTCAGTTGCCCACTATTCTATAATACCAGCTTCGGAGCGCTAAGAATATGAGTTTTTTATCGAAGTATCATATAGTATATGGAAAAAATCTCCGAGATTCTGCAAAAGATTATAGCTAAAAGCAAGTTCCGAGTCCCTTTGGACCAAGTAACATTTTTTATTTACCCGTTGCCAGTTTGTCTAGGTTGTCGATGACCGAAGTCACAGCGTTAGGTAAGAGGAGGTAGGAGTAGTGAAGTAGAAGGCCCAAACGAGTGTTTGCAAGTTTTTGAGAATACGAACATTGATTACATAGCCGAATTAAGATCAATTCTCTTGAACGCTCATTTTCAAATATCCTTCTATGTCGAAATTTGAAAGATTTCAAAGTCTCTCAGAGAGAAAACCGTTCGGATGTCAATTGTGATTGCAGTTTCTCGACGTCGAACTTTCAATGTGTTTGTGTCGTGTGATTTTTGGGTGCAACAAGATAGTTCAATTTTAGAACCTCGAAGTCTACCCAGGTCTAAAACACTGGTAGCGTTCCTTCCGTCCATCACAACATGATCGATCTGGTTGATGGGTTTCAATCAAGAGACAGTCGCTTTATAAATTTGTCTGGAATCTAGTACTACAGATAATCATATTTCTGGCCCCGACAAAGTCGATCCGTCTCAACACATTTGGGTATGTTTCATCGTGTAGCCTGAATTTACCGACCTGGCGTTAAAATTGAAATCTTGGCGGGGGCAGCTCATAGGTGTGCTCCAAGCGCTCATTGGAGACAACTTTGATCCCATGTTTCTTCTATTGGGTTGGGGCGAGGGCGCTTATTAGCGATATACTTTTGCTTTGTGGCTAGACCCCGTGAATGTCAGGACTCAGCGACGGAGTCTCTCTCCCACCACAAATCCCACACCGGATTTTACGCTCCTTTATATAGCCATTGTAGTAAATGCCACAATGACCAACTCACCTCAGTCCTTGTCCCGGCCATCGCATTTCTTGGACGGCGGTGATGTCAGCCTTTAATCTAACGAGGATACTAACAAGCTGGGCAGGGGAACCTTCCCAATTAAGGAACCGGACACTCCAGGAGCATGCCTTTAAATAGTAATAATTAATATGCCAAAGTGGTCGTCATCAAAACGGGGTCTCTTCTCTTCGATGACTCGCCTTCTTACTTAGTCCGTCTTCCAACATATGTTTCGTGGATACCCAGAGTATATTTGGTCTAAGATCGGAAGTTAAGCCAATCTTTACATATATAGATTGAAATCCTCTGAATCATTTGAAAATACTTACATATAAGAACATATAGAAACAGATTTTTAAAAAAGTTCGGAACTCGAGCCTTCCTTAATATGGGCCTGTCACTGAGCACTTTTTTAAAGGAAAATTAAATTCTTGCAACCTTCTACCAGAAATTTTAAATTATTACAGAGACTTAGCTAATGAGCTCATTACATCTCCTCAGTCAAATAATATACTATAAAATTTTAATCCTCTTCATTAAAGACTCTAATAAAATTCATAAAACAAAGAGCTGCATAATTCCCTCTCACACTCAATTATTTTAAAGTCAATGAGAAGCAACAGTTGTTGGCAAGCGTTCCCCACACTCATACAGTTATACACCCACCATGCCAGCTCAGTAACAGTAAATTCTTTGAAGAGCTTTTCAATAGACTAAAATAAAGTGTTTGCATAAAAAGCAGCAAAGAAAATAAGTTACTCTTTGCTATAAAGGAAATGTGGAACACTCGAATACACTCTCGCGCTCGCTGCTCGCAGCTCCTGTGAGCATAAGCGGTCAGTCGATACAATGTTATTAACTGCTTGAACAAATATATTGGTGTGTACGAGTATGTCTGTGAGATACCCACCAATATACATGTATGAGTAGGTTCCAAATGCACGAACACTGCAGGCCAACATTGAATACAAGTATGTGTGTAGGTGTTGTAATTGTTGTGTAGGAGCCATAAGCACTAAGTGGCAGCACGTTGTGTGCTTATGTGTGTGTAAGTGTTGAGAAGAGCCCATGCAAGCAAGCTTCAGTCGACACATGCACACACACAAAGTCAAAAGGCCAACATTCACAACACTTCGTGGTGGCTAACAACCGGTCCGGCAGTCAGCTAGATATTAGCGGTGCGCCATTGATACCCTTAATCCAACAGATACATGTGTGCAGGTATGAGCAAATGCCGTTGTTTGCGTATACAGTTGCTGTTCAGTGAAATGGATACATGTTTGACATTAAAAAAATACTCCATGGCCCGACTTGGACAATTTTTGGTCATAACGTGACACACCTCAAAGGCACTATTCATACAAAATGTTAGTCGGATACTGGAAAGCGAGAGAAACGCATATAATTTACAATAAAATTCGGCGTGTTTTTCTTCGATTTTGCCCATTTCCGCACTGCAAATTTTTTTACTTACCAAATTTGGTTGCAATGTGTTGAGTTGGCCTCGAAATATGGATTTTACATAAGTGTTAAAATCAGCATTTTCTCTACAAAGATGAGAAGACAATTTCACCGAAGCTTCTATTCCAATGAAAGCGACTGTATTTACACACAATAGTTAGTCTGTGAGCGTCGAACGCTAACAAGATGTACATATGTGAGTGCTAACAAAGCGGCAGCATGCAGAGATATCTAAGCGTCGCTCTTTGCAGCTAACAAAGAATAAATGCAGGAAGCGAAAAAAGCGTTGAAAAGCAGTGAAAACATTGCATTCCACAGCACTCATACGCCGTGTCGAGCGCAAAGTCGAGTTGGCTAGTACCCACTCGCGCTTGCTTTATAACTTTCACTAGTTGGTCAGCCGTGAGTGTGTGTAATGTTGATCGCGGCACTTACAACTGCACGCAAGTACATATGCACACACACATACACATGTGAACTCTTCTTAAATAACCCGCTGCAAGTGTGAAATGAATGTATTGGCGGCGGTCATAAGTCAACAGCGCTACAGTCAAGCGCATAGAAATTCCATGTTGACCTATGGTCGGGCGGCTGCTGAACATATATGTACATATGTATACACATATGTGTACGAGTATGTATTTGTGTGTTTTTGTACTCTATATTTTGCAGTGACTGTAGCTTCTATACAAACTCGCTTGGCTGCTTTATAAGTATTGATACCAACTCATACCTAAAGAGCTATCGTAGGTGTTACCGAGCAAATATTGAAAATTGTATTTATGTTTGCAATTGTTTGCTTACTTGCCATGTTTGCTTTATACATTGAGCCAATCCCTTACTATAATTACGCTATATAATTTAAAACGCTGCAGATAAAGTTATTCAAAAATAAAAGAAATAATGAAATTTCCATATAAACCCTTCTCGTAGTTACTACTCCTATTAATAACACTCAAGCAAAGCAAAGGTAACACATTATTTGAAAATGAAATTTATCTCAACTTCCCTTTCTTATTTGTCACTTATACTTTTCCTTCATAACAATCACACTTCGTTAGCGGCGAAAGTAGAAAAATCAAATTTATTTATGCGCACACAAAGCAAAAATCTTCCACCTCCATAAATATGTATATAATGATATATATATGCATAAAAGTATCTGTGGGCTTATGTGTGCGCAGCATGCATGTCATCCTTTAGCATTTCCATTCATTACATTTCCATTGTTGTGTTCAATATAAAAAATTACAACTTCATTTCATTATCCTTGCCATTTCATTGCATTACCTGCAATCGCTTTCGTTTCTTCTATTTGAATATCACTTAATTTTTATTTCGCACTACATTAAAGTATATACTTGCATGTATGTGTGCGAGCGAGCTTACTTCAATGGTGCAGATTTACCTCTTTGATTATTCTGCTTGCATACATTTAGGCGATAATCAAAAATTAATTCAATCACACGCGCCGGTACGTGCGCATATCAATAGTTTCCACTTTGACACTATTGTTTGCTCTCCACCCAACAAAAATGGAAGAAAAAGGCAAAATGTTAAAAAAAAGCTTCGAAAAAATTATGCTTTGAATTCGCACGCCTGATTTTAGGTACAAAAGCGGAGTTTATTTTATTAGTTTATCCAAAGCCTGCGGAAAAATTGTTTGGGTGTCGCAAAATAAATAAGGCACTTGTAAGGCTAATTGTCATATTGTGTAGTAAAATATACATAAAGGCAAATTTGATAAGTCAATTCATAGAAAAAGTAATTTTTCTACGATTTCCTAACTGTATTGTGACAAACTGGGGGGTTCTTCTATTGACTATATATTATTATTGACTTATCTTAGTCCATTTACGACATTAAGAGAGTAAAGAAAAGCATATGATCCTGATAATATTGAACAAAAAGTTTTATTATTTTTGAGACCGCCGAAACCCTCACTTATTATCTAACTGAAATTTGCTCTCCAGATAACCAGAAGTTAACTTTTATATGTCATAAACAGTTCAAGTTAATATGTATTCAAAAGAATCAATAATGTAGAAGAAATCATGAACCACAGCTTCTTAGAGACATTATTCAATCAGTATAAAACTTTTCTGGTTTCCCGGCGAAAAACTGCCAGAAATAATTTTCGCAGGATTCTCTTGAATCCAACTTTACTTAATTAAGGGAGCTCTGCATTGACGAAAACCAAAAGTAGTTCGATGGTGCAGGGTCAAAGCTATATGGTGGATGTATCAAAACTTATCAGCCAAATACGAGTATTTCCAGTTTTTGCCGAGTCATCAAAAATGTGTATAGTCTAGAGTTGTCCTGATGAAAGACGAAGCCCTTTCTGATTTTTGATTAGCTCTAGCGGTTTTTTTCGATTGCTTGCTTCAATCTAATCAGTTGTTGACAGTAAAATGTTCAATCGTTCGACCAAGCTGAAGCAGCTAATAGTGAATGATTCATTTCCAAACCCACCAAACACTCAGCATAATACTTCGAGACGTCAATCCTGGCTTTTCGACCATTTGTTGAGCCTCACCACGTTTGGTTTCAGCAAAGAATCGAGAATGTTTATTCGGTTCATTAAATTTTTCACAGACAATTCATGTGGCACTTAAACAACGAGCTTCTTTTTGTAGCCTGCCAAAACCGTTTGAGGATGAATGTTAAGTTCCTAACTATGTCATGGCTGCTTAAGTGACGGTCCTGGTCAATACGACCAACGATAGGTCGACCAGAGCGCATCTGGTGCATCTTTCTCATCGAAATTTCCAAATCGGAAGCGAGCGACCCATTGTTGTGCTATATGAGCTGATATAGCATCGTCTCCGTTAACTTCACAAATATTATTGGTGACCAGCGTCTTCCCTTTTTTATCTATTCGACATCTATTGACAAAATACGAAAAGACTTTTTCGATTACCCAATATTATGGTTATCCAACAAGTTACATATTTTACAAATACACTAACTCAAATGAACGTATGAGTTACTCCACTCTACCTTCATTTGCACAGCGATCTAAGCTGATTACTTGAAAGTTGCAACATATGTATAAGCAATGGAAGCTACTATTTAACGGTTGAATAATTAGGATTGGATTCGGAGTGGTGCTCCAGCAAACACTTGATTATTATTGCTGCCATTCAGCGCTACCTACAAAAGTAGCAACAACGATGCATTCCACGTTTCCGTTTTCAGGTGAATTTGAATTTTACATGCGAAACGCGTTGCGGCATTGCAAATTGTACAGAACTTTCAAATCATCGTTAGCTGCCTGACTTGCTAACGGTTAATTCATGCGCACAGTTTTCACATGTCCACAATGTAGCGTCGCCACTTTAGTAGTTTGATACACATAAAATACATGGGGAGATATAGACGAGAAGGTATTGTAGGAAGAGCCTTACGTTTGGGAATACTAGAAGATCAATATCAGAATATCAAGATTAAAAGTTTCCAGTCCCTCTATTTTTGGAGAGCCTTTCTCCATATTAAGCGGAATCGCCTATATCGGATATCGATAGATTATAGCTGGCATATAAACTGACCTATCAAACTTAAGTTCTTGTATAGAAAACTTTTTTATTTAATGAGCACTTTGTCATAGATTATTACCCTAGACAACCTTACAATCTCCGAATATATTCTTCAGATCAATCAAAATTACATTAAAGATCTTTTTATACCCTTTTAACCAATAAAAAGCAGCCTCGTTTCAGCCAAGTTCTCGTTTTTACTTGTTTAATTCCTTTATATTATCACAGTTAAGGGCCACCCTATTAAAAAGACTTATGCAGCGATCGGAAAATGTCAAAGAGCTTTGTATTTTGCAAAATACCGTTAAAATTTTGCATTCTGTTACCGACTTCGGCTCACGTTGACAATGTAGGTCTACTCACCAACACATATAAAATACCTTCTCTCATCCAACTATTTACCACATGCTCATTTACAAACTAAGGTAGGTATCACATATGTACATATAAGTAGATATGTATTATAATATATGCATGTGTGCGCTTATGTAAAGCCACAAAATGTGATAAGTTCATACCCACTTTAAATATACGTTCACAGGTCAGGTACGGAAGACCGCATGTACTCTAGCCGAATGTAAATTAACGTCTGTCACGTGTTACTTCGCTTTGCAGCTTGCAAAATGAAAACCGCTAAACACACTAGTATCTTAAACAGAACTTTGCGTCTAAATCTGGAAACTGAATATTCGGTCAAAAAATATTAGTACTCTTTCTTAGTCCCTCAGTAATTTATGTTGGGGATCAACTCATTTATTCTGGATAACAAGAGAATCCTGTAATAGGTTAGGTTTGTATGGTAGGCCCCTCATAGACCAGCTTTGGCCCTTTGCCATACCAGATGGAGTCCAGATACTATTTAGGTGCATGAGGAGTAGTCATCCTTTAGGATAACTGCGCTTGACGCGAATTTCAACAGACTCCGTGATCTGGGTCAATACCTCTTTATACCATGGTGACCCCAGATGCTTACAGCGTAGTCTTGCCAATGCAGGACTCGTGCACAATAGATGCTGAATTGTTACCCTAGTGCTTTGTTCTAGACATTTTCAGCTTTTCGATCTGTCAGCCCCAGACTTCGGGCGTGTGTCACCACCAGACCAGTTAATATTCCGATCATATTCCTACAATCTCTTCCTTCGAGTGCCAATAGGAATATTTTTGTACTTCTGATCTATCGGTTTGCACATGACTTCTGCTGTTTGATACACAGATAGCTCGTTCTATCAGGTTTTGATTTTATTTACCATACTTCACAATATCAAAGACAGCTTGAAATGTACTGCGGTGCTCCTACCTCTGGACAGTATATCTAACCATCTTTATAAATATTTATTTTAAACATTTCTTCTTAGTTTTATGGGCACATCCCAGTTTATAAGTGGGATCATGTGGTCTGTGCTTGCCAAACCGCCATTAACAGCTGTGATAATAATTCGTAAATAAACATCTCCTCTTTTTCTGTCTATCTCAGCTGTCTGATAAAAGTTTTTCCTAACCCAGACTGATAGATTTTATAACAGCTGTTTCCTAAATTAAAACCAGTATACGATTAAAGTCTTTATAAATATTTTCTCATTAAAATCAGTTTTTACATGTTCCAATGTTTCTAAAATTTTCAATGATTACGGTGGCTTCAATGATCAGACGCTCATTTGGGAAGAGCTCAAATAACATAATATTGACTGCAACTTGTTTTATTGGAAAATAAAAACGTTTCCATTTATCAAAGAGCTGCATGTTTGATTTTAGACGAAACTGCTAAATAGAAATAGAAACAAATAGAAACGAAATAGAACAAGCTATAACAAATCCATTAAAATACTTGTATGTCTAATTAAAGATTGTATGGTTATATTATGGTTCGATTGCTTTCAGATAAGTTTTACTTTGCTCCAAGGACAACAAGTCTCCTCTGCGTAGATTGCATTTTATAATTCGGAATTTGACAACCCTAGTGCTGCAATCTGGCAACTCACAACCTTATCGTAAAGTTCGGCATTGAGGTTGCTATACGTACTCAGAACGTTTTGGCATACGAGCGCTATTTGTGTTGTTTACAGTAACTTAAAGTATTCATCTTAGCCATAAAATGAAGTTAAATCGTAAAAATTTACGCATGAATATTTTTTTTTATAACTTTTGACTTCGCTAATTCATGTTTTGGCGGCAAAGAACTTACAAATACCAGTGTCCATCGATGGTATAATGAATTCAATCAAAGTAGTAGATCACTTCAAGATAAATTTCGTGAAGGTTGTCAAAAATTATTTATTGCTCCGGAAAGTATTGAAACTGATATTCTACATGGTCATGTGACCCAATTTGAGATTGAGACAACTAGAAGCATTAGTGCGACCACCATATATTCAAAATTGCATTTAAAAAAACTATTTACGTTCTTACACAATTTGTCAAACGCTCAAAAAAAATATTAAAATCAAATATTGAAAAAAATACAGTAGCGGTGCTTTAAAGCTTGTTCAGGAAATTGTTAAATTAGTTATTATTCACTAATTGCATATATGAGCCTAAAAGTAAACATCAATCGACTGTATTGGTGTTTCAAGATGAGCCGAATCCAACAAACGTTGTTCACGCAAATGGTTGCCCGTTGTTTTTTTTTGTTTTTTTTGTGGGAAAACTGAACATGTCTCAATTATACCACTGGAACAACGCAGAACAGTAAATTCTGAGTGTTTGCCAGTTGTCTTTCATGAAATCAGGAAAGCCAAACGCCGAAGACGGATCACTCTTCGCCACTACTATACGAGTTCTCACACATCGACTGAAGCAACTGCGTTTTTGAGCACTCAAAACATCGATTTGATGAGCAATCTACCGTATAGTCCTGATTTGGCACCGAACTATTTCTTTATACTCGTACCTAAAAATATGCTAAAAGGTAAACGTTTTTCGACAGCTGAAGCGGCGGTTGCTGAGTTCAGAAAACATGTTTTGGAGATACCTCAATCAGAGTGGTAAAAGTCTATCGATAATTACTTAAAACGCATACAAAAGTGTGTATAGATCTTAACTAAGAATACTTTGAAAATAAATAAATCTATTTTCGATGTTTACAATTTATTTTTGTTCTCTAATCTCGAAATATAAGGCAACCTCCTTACTACTAGTAATCACAATCGAATTTGACCCGAACTGGCAATATAAACATTTTACGTTAACCTGTCTTTTAAATGTACCAGCAAGAGTAACATTTGACCAACGAAGCTAAAAGCAACAAAAAATAAAAACTTAAAGTTTGTAATATTTTTAAAAAATCGACAAAATTGAAAAATTAGTGAAAAAGTCGACCTTTTTTTGAGTACCTGCCATTTTTTGAAAACTTTTTTTTTTTAGTTTTGCTGCTTCATGACATAGCGACATTCGTACTCATTAAGAATATGTCATTGTATTATTTTTCAGATAACGACAAGGGTAGAAAACATGGCGATGAGGACACGGTCTCTTTTTTCCCCCCTTTTCTTCAAGGACGCATAACTCGATGAAAAAAAATTTTATTTTTTTTAATTTTTCTTGTGTACTCGTCCTCTACTTCGTTTAATAAGTAAACAAATGATAAAAAAAAAACGGATAGTAAAAATATCTGGTGCTTCTTTTCTATTAATTGTTGAAAAAAGTTCGAAATTCGAGCCTCTAGACTAGAATACCCCCATAATTAAATTATTCGCATATTTAAGCTTTTTGAGCGCACTTTCGCAGGGAATAGGCAAATTGCAATTATTTTCACATTGCATAAAAATTGTACTATAAATAAACAGTGATGATCATAACAATAGGGACACATTAGCGTGTGCATTTATATATTAATAATTTTTTAATACAATACAACAACCAAAAAGAAGAAATATTTCCGAATCATCTTCTTCCATGAAGTGCTTCTAATTATGTGACAACCACTGTAAATACTTAAGCATCTATATGCAATTGCATGCAACTCCACTTGTGTAGCGAAATTAAATATGCTTTACGTTCATTTGTCAAGTATCGTCAAGAATGATGTAATAAAAAATACCGCTGTATCATTGTCAACTGCAAAGCAACTGCACACGAGTGCAAATAAATGAGCAAAGCTCAATAATAAGGCGGAGGGAGCAGAAGTCAGTGGAGTTGAGCAGTTGAGCTGTGCAACGAATAGACATGACATTGCCACTGCCACTGCCGCCAACTATAATAAAAACAACAACAACACTAGCCAAAATTGCATGTATGAATGTTGTGGCTACAACAAGAACAATGAGAGAAATGTATTTTATTAAAAGTGTTAAAGCCACAATGTGACAGTTGGCGGTATACACATCATGAGCGGCAACAGCCAACCCAACAACAAAGCGGGCAAATTGCAAGATAAACTCGTACGAGAATTTACAGAAAACCGCTAGCAACATAAGAAGTGCAAAAGGTGATGAGACAGAAGTGATAAACGTCATCAACTGCGAAGTGCAACGCCAACACTCACACACACCCAAACACAAATAAACTGACACGGCGACAGCGAAAAGCTGCGTTGATGACACTGAACTGCGTGTGTCATATGTTCTTCAGCGTTGCATTTCGTTTGCTTGCCGCGCGCTTTTGACTCTCAGAACAGCTGAAGTGACGGAGTGACGGCTGGGCATAATTTTCACATTTTTAATTTGCGGTTATCATAATGTCACTGACGAAGGAGTGTGGCAGAATGCTAAATGAACTACAAAATGTGAAGAATTGTATTCAAGAGACATTACATAAAAATATATGTGTATGTATAAGGAGGTATGTATGTGCCATGATAATGTAATTGTTCCATGCTTTTGAGTTTCGTGAAAGCAGTCTTCTATCCTTAACTGATTTTATAGAATATTTTGGGGGAATCAGAATCATAATTACGTTACTTTGAGAGAACAAAAGTGAACGCTTCAAAACAAAACTTCAAACAATAAACACGAAGCTCGCTCTACTCACCCCAAACCGGAGCGAGAAGCGCAATCTGTGTTTGCCGAGTCTTTTTACTGAGGAAGCTAGCTGAAAAATATTACAAAATAAAAGAGAAGGTCACGAAAACAACAGAGATACATATAAACGTAATGTAAAAAAATATCAGAAATTTGTGGAAAAAGAGTTCAAGTGAAACATAAATACTCACTAAACCTTAATTTTTCGAGAACATTTATTTGCTCCACTATTGATGGTTTCTTTTCAACGTCGGTAGTTGATGATCGATAAAGAAGTGGTGGTTGTTATTGTAGCGGCATAAATCTGCCGAGTTGACTGTCTTTGGATGAATAAAGATCGATGACCATTCCGGCTACGTCGTGAGAACGGTCGTCCTGGTATGGTTCGAACCAATTCAGCCATAAAAATTTAATTCGAAAATACTCTAAGATAAGGCAGTTGTGATAAAGATATGTCGACCAGATCAATGGCAGTACTTACTCGACATGATCTCCATATAAAAGCTTTTCGCCGGTCAAGTGACCATCTTCTGTAATCGCTGTTGAGGCAAATTAGGTTTAACAAATGCAAGCGGCTTCTTCAGTACCTCGCAGTCAATGAACTGTAAAAGATAGTTTTTACAGAAGAAACTATTTCTCACTGTTGAAAGAGTTTTTAATAAGCAAAACGAACAATACAACACAATAACTTCCAAAGACGCAAAATATGTTATTCAAAGAGTTCAACGCTGTTTTACTGGTTTGGTGGAGAGTATCTTCTACAGGTGTTATATCTCCTCATTTCAGTGAAAAATGATATTTTAACCAATACACTTTCCGAGGGAGGGCATTGGATCTTCCAGCAAGATTCTGCTATCGCTCTTAAGGCAAAAACCTCCCACAATGGCTTAAAAGCAATATTCCTGGTTTCATAACTGCAGATGATTGCACTTTTGAAAGTCTAGGTTTGAATCCATTGGTTTGTGGTAAAACTCTTACCAATGGAATATGGTCCGTCGAATAATTTTGAGAATCTTTGAGAATTTGAGAAATTTGGAGAACGTTAAAAAGTCGTTTGAGCAGTGATCTCAATAAAAATAAAAAATATGCGTGCTGCTAATGATTAATGGCCGAATCGTTTGAGGGTTTGTATGATGCCAAAAGGTTCCAAATGACTTGGTCATATCAAAAACTCTATGAAGTTAATGATTTCTAAAGGGCATGCAGTCATGTCACAATATAAACAGGAAGTACAAATATGAGAGTTCTGCATCTTCTTCAGAAAGATTTGTCTTCCTATAATTGTAGGAACAAGTGCTCCAAGAAGAGGTACTTTCCTTTGACAAATCGTAAGTCATATCAAGCTGTAAGTCATGTCAAGCTGTCATGTAAATTTTGTTCAGTGTTTGGCATTTCATCATGGAAAAACTTACACCTGAACAATGTTAACATATCGCTTCAATTAATTCACCTTCTGAAAATAATTTATTTCGCACGCATCGCTCAACTTATGATCAACATGCTCGACCTACTGAACGTACTATTTGCAACACCATCACCCATCTTGAGACCCCGCAATCATTATAGGATAATATTTGATCGAATAGGTCTATTCTGGTCTGGACGCAGTGAAGAACATATGGCAGCCTTAACTGAGAGTTTACACGAAGACCGTGGAGGGCTGATTCGGTGATTTAGGTCGAGATCTTAAATTGCAAGCGTAAAAAATACAGATTGTACAAGAACTTATACCACTGGATCTTCCCAAGGGATATCACTTCGCTCTATAGGGAGAACCGTTTGGTGTGGTTTGTGGAAAATTGGACTCAACGGATGCGAAATCGTCTCAAATGCCACGGCCAAAATTTTAAAGAGATAAATTTCAAAAAATAAATATCCAAGAATGTTCTTTCGAATGATAATAAATATTCCTAATTAAATTTGAAGCATCCATCTTTGTAATCGCAAATTGTTTGAGAAGTAGGCAGAAAATTATAATATGCATAAGACAACTATTCTTTAAAAATTAGTTTTTGATAATCAATTTATAAAATAGATTTTCCTGTTTCCTCTATCTTTAGTACTTTATTTAGCATAATGTTATTATGAATTATGTTATATGCAACACGAAGAAAATATCACGTAGAAGATCTCATTTGCTTTGCTTTTCGGATGAATATTGTTTGAAACGCAAAAATTATTATTGGAAATAGGTGAAATAAACGAAAACTTCCCAAACAAACTTTTCTCATTGTTGTTTACAACTAATCTAAAATAATTATGAGGATTTGTTGTGAAAACATCTCACATAAAGAGTTTTGTTTTGTTTCTGTTACTCAAGGTCTCAAACAAAATACTTACTTTACTACCTGCGCATTAATCTTTAACAATTCCATAATAAACTAAAACTGTGCAATGTAAATTATTTTCTACCTGCCTACGGGGAGAGCGTGACTATAAAAGGCGATGCAGAAGCGACACAGCATTCAGAATATATTTGAAACTCAACAAGCAAGAACATGATGAACAGCAACGCTATGAAAACACCTAAATCAAAATTTATGCAATTACAGCACTTCGGGGAGCGTTTCGAGAATGTGGAAACATGGGAACCTCTACTGAGACCCAGAAGTTTCAGCGACGCCTTTGTCAGTGTACTCGCAAAGGTACAAGCACAGCAGACCACATCAAAGGAGATGGATATCAGCTACGGGTCAGACGTAGCCGATCCGAATGAATCGACTGATAAAATGATTTGCGATTGCAGCGCTTATTCGGATGTGTTGGAATATAAGCATAGGTATTTACCAATCTTTCCGCTACTTGGCTTTCCGAGAACTAGCGAATATCTGGCAGCGAAAATAGGGCTTTCTAAAGGTACGAAACGACAACGCGATACCAGTGAAGATTGTTTGGAGGATATAGACGTGATTAGACCACAGATTAAACGCCGCTTAGTCGCATCACAGGGCTCATGTTTAACCGCGGCGAGTGTCGGTCGTCATTTATTCCCTTTCATTTTGGCAAATCAAGGGAACTTCAATAAGTTTGCTGTTAAAAGTCTGGCAACGAAACTGCGCAAACGCTATGGCAAATTAAGTAAACCACTGAACGCTTTGAAGGCGGCGAAAATAATGCGCGATATTCGTACAACAAAGAGGAATGAGAACTAGAATTGAGACTAAAATTTGCAAGGAATAAAATTAAGTTTAAGTTAAAAAATGTCGAATGTAATTACTTTATGAAAAGTACTTAAAATTATAAATTAGAATAGAATTATTGATAATCTTGCTAGAAAATTTATTATAGGAATATTATTGTTTGGGTAGATTGTTAGTTCGGTGCAAGTCCAGTTGCTGGAGTTTTCGGTGGTCGCACTCATAAGCCAAAATGGCATAAATACACAAAATCTGTGTTTGGTGGAGTAGGAATTTCTAGACTCTCGCTTAATTCTCTAAAATAATACCCTGATTTCTGTCTGAAGCTTTTTTATGTATTAAATTTTATAATATTCAAATGTGCTTCTTTGAAGTCTTTGCTTCCAACACTTGGAATTGATCAACATTAAGTTCAGCAATTTTCAAACTTTATAGTTGACATTTTCTGATAAATTGTCGCATATGCCTCTCGTTTTAGCGGCGCAACATATAGTAGGTTCTCATATATGAAATAATTCTCTAGCTACACGATTTGTATAGATCACATAGATTTTTATGTATATCCTAGATATTTGATCCATAGCTAGCTAGCTTTTTGGAAACTTCCGGGAAAATTTTATCGATATTTGCTTGAGTTGGACGTAGCAAAAGTGAGCTTACCAAGTTCGTTTATCATCATAACAACAATAATATACGCAACTTTTAGCTTCTCCCGTAAAAAACAGTGAAAATTTTTCATATTAGGCATCTAAGGCATTGTAAATGGTCATTAGCCGGACAGCCAAGCGGTCAAGTAAAGAGACCATAATTATTTAAATAACATTCTGGTTTTGCCAGACAAAATCTAAAACAATTTAAAAAAGGAAGTTCGGGTGTAACCGGACATTTTGTAACATTGCTACTTGCAAAGATCAAAGCCAGGAAAATACCTTGAGATGCAGAAAGTTTGTACGTTATGTGGGGTAGGGGAAGTTTTTTCTTATCTTATCAATTTTAGGCACAAAGATGTACCTTTATTGGAAAGGATATAAAGTCAACTAGAAACGGAAACATTTTTTTCATCAGGTGTATGGAGACTAAAGCAATTGTTGATCGGATTCAACCCATTATTGACATACCGGTATATTTATATTAGAAAAATATTCTCTCTGAATTTCTATAATAAATCTCACAGATTTACTGATATTTTTGATTAAAAGATCGCTCTTGGAACTTTGATCCACCTATTCAGTACATGAAGGCTGCCGAATAGTTTTGGCCTGATTTAGACCATTTTTGGTAAAGGGTGATTTTTTAAGAGCTTGATAACTTTTTTTAAAAAAAAAACGCATAAAATTTGCAAAATCTCATCGGTTCTTTATTTGAAACGTTAGATTGGTTCATGACATTTACTTTTTGAAGATAATTTCATTTAAATGTTGACCGCGGCTGCGTCTTAGGTGGTCCATTCGGAAAGTCCAATTTTGGGCAACTTTTTCGAGCATTTCGGCCGGAATAGCCCGAATTTCTTCGGAAATGTTGTCTTCCAAAGCTGGAATAGTTGCTGGCTTATTTCTGTAGACTTTAGACTTGACGTAGCCCCACAAAAAATAGTCTAAAGGCGTTAAATCGCATGATCTTGGTGGCCAACTTACGGGTCCATTTCTTGAGATGAATTGTTGTCCGAAGTTTTCCCTCAAAATGGCAATAGAATCGCGAGCTGTGTGGCATGTAGCGCCATCTTGTTGAAACCACATGTCAACCAAGTTCAGTTCTTCCATTTTTGGCAACAAAAAGTTTGTTAGCATCGAACGATAGCGATCGCCATTCACCGTAACGTTGCGTCCAACAGCATCTTTGAAAAAATACGGTCCAATGATTCCACCAGCGTACAAACCACACCAAACAGTGCATTTTTCGGGATGCATGGGCAGTTCTTGAACGGCTTCTGGTTGCTCTTCACCCCAAATGCGGCAATTTTGCTTATTTACGTAGCCATTCAACCAGAAATGAGCCTCATCGCTGAACAAAATTTGTCGATAAACACATTTCGAACCGAACACTGATTTTGGTAATAAAATTCAATGATTTGCAAGCGTTGCTCGTTAGTAAGTCTATTCATGATGAAATGTCAAAGCATACTGAGCATCTTTCTCTTTGACACCATGTCTGAAATCCCACGTAATCTGTCAAATACTAATGCATGAAAATCCTAACCTCAAAAAAATCACCCGTTACATTATATGAGGAGGGAGCGAGGTCATTTTTACAGTGTCGGGCCTGCGTCAATTTTTAATTTTTTTTTTATAATCTTTAGCCCTTGTGCCAAATAACAGTTTTATATCTTTTTATGCTTAGGTTTGGCACTTTAAAGATTTTTGTTTAAAGACATTTTGTGGGCAACGCAGTGGTTCGATTACGCTCATCTTTAACAATTCTCATTATCCTGAACATTTATATTTATATAACCTTATTAACTCGATTATTTTTAAATGATACAAACAACAGTAAGGTAAACAAAGCTATTATATTTTGATAGATACTTACTGTTGACAAAAATTGTGTTACAAAGTTTGCAATGCTACAGCGAGGTCATATTCTTTAATTTGTAACAATGTTGTATGTTTCGCTTCGCTTATTAGGAATAAAGTGGAGAGAAATAACCGTTTTTCTCAAATATTTCTTGCTGGCCAAAAAAAGTTACCGTCATCGTGTGGTTCAAACCAATTCGGCCATATAAATCGAACGCAGAAATCCCCTTAAAACAGATAGTTATTAAGAGATATGTCAACTAGTTCAATATCAAGACTTATACGAAGTGATCTCCTCCGTTCGTCAAGTAATCACATTCTAATGATATTTCTCTTCTTCGTATTTATAACATAAATGGTCTACACAAATATTGCCGTTTATTAAATAAGGCCGGATTCAGATATACATAAATACGTGCAAAATAATGGGCGTAAAAGTTTGGCATAAATATTTACTAAATAAATAGTCATTAAAATGTTTATTTTTAAAATTGCAATCAAAACAAAAATATTATTATCTAAAAAGACGTTTTGAAGGTCATTAAAGCTAATTTATTAAAGCATCATGTTCAAGGTATCTAACTAAATAACAACTGTGCAGGTAGGACCAAAAAGCATTTCCTACCTGTACTAATGCCCCTAAACATTATTTTCTACCTGCATAGGGTGAAAGAGAGGCAGAACCGACAAAGCATTCAGATTATATTTGAAACTCAACAAACATAAACATTTCGAGATGGGGACCTACTACATATAATGAGTCATTCATAATAATTTTTTTATTCATTGAGTTATAAAATTAATAAGAAATAAAAAAATTTTCCCAAAAATAATCAAAATTTAACTGTTAATATCTTTTAAATGGTTGGGTTTACGAAAAAATTATAGGAGACCTTTGTTAGGACATTCAATTTCCTACAAAATCTAAGGAATAAGATATTTTTTCAAGTAGTTGGAAGCGAGATATAATTTTTTCTATCTGATAATAAGAAAAAATAAAAAAAACTGTATGTAGGAGGATCTTCCCGTTACAATTAAAAATTCATATTTGGAGAGGCTTTCTTAGAGGTGTCTAGGAACCTATTTTTCCGAGTACCAATCGAAAAAAAAAATTTTTTTTGAATCACCCTAATAATTATGCATTGCATTATGAGCTAACAAAGCAATTTTGTAGAATTTACTACCGGACTAATTAATTCGCCGCTAAATTAGGAGTAATAATTAAGTTTATATTTTAATCAATAGAGCCGTAATTTAGTCAATTTGGTTAATTTTCAGTATTGGGTTCTATAAAGTTCTCGGCCATCAGTATTACTTAAAAAATATGATTATTCCTTAGCCAGGAAGCATACTATAATAGAGGACTCGAATAACATTATATAATTTTTTTCTTAATTAGCTCATTGCATTTTTCTTTCAAGTGAACGCTTGAGTTTTAGAAACAGGAGTCCCGTCAGTCTAAAGCACTAAAAAGGATCTAATTTTGGCAACTTCATCCAGGTGGAGGATAATAAAAATCGAATTTCCAGTTTTCAGGCCTCATTATACCCTGAACAGGGTATATTAACTTTGTCACGACGTTTGTAACACCCAGAAGGAAGCGTCGGAGACCCTATAAAGTATATATATAAATGATCAGGATGTTGAGCTGAATCGATTTAGCCATGTCCGTCTGTCTGTCCGTCTGTCCGTCTGTCCGTCTGTCCGTCTGTCCGTCTGTCCGTCTGTCCGTCTGTCTGTATATATACGAACTAGTCCCTCAGTTTTTAAGATATCCTTTTGAAATTTTGCAAACGTCATTTTCTCTTCAAGAAGCTGCTCATTTGTCGGAACGGCCGATATCGGACCACTATAGCATATAGCTGCCATATAAACTGAACAATCGGAATCAAGTTCTCATATGGAAAACTTTCGCATTTGACAATGTATCATCACCAAATTTGGTATGGATTATTTTCTAGGGAAAAAATGTAATATCCGAGAAAATAGTTCAGATCGGTTAACTATAACATATAGCTGCCATACAAACTGAACGATCGGAATCAAGTCCTTGTATGGAAAACTTTCACATTTGACAAGATATATTCACGAAATTTGGTACATAATATTTTCTAAGGCAAAAATGTAGTCTCCGAAGAAATTGTTCAGATCGGTTGACTATAGCATATAGCTGCCATACAAACTGAACGATCGGAATCAAGTTCTTGTATGGAAAACTTTCGCATTTGACAATGTATCATCACCAAATTTGGTATGGATTATTTTCTAGGGAAAAAATGTAATATCCGAGAAAATTGTTCAGATCGGTTAACTATAACATATAGCTGCCATACAAACTGAACGATCGGAATCAAGTCCTTGTATGGAAAACTTTCACATTTGACAAGATATATTCACGAAATTTGGTATATATTATTTTCTAAGGCAACAATGTAATATCCGAAGAAATTGTTCAGAACGAGTTACTATAGCATATAGCTTCTATACAAACTGGACACATAGTTACTAACAGAAATGCACCTGTGAAGGGTATTTAGCTTCGGTGCAACCGAAGTTAACGTTTTTTCTTGTTAAAACTTGCTTTCAACACAATTTTAATTTCAGTTGTATCGGACTTTTTAGTAATAGTAGTTTTTAAGAGGCCATCTAAGACCGACGGCAATACCAAAAACAAACTAAAGAATAATACTTTAATATACAAAAAAATATTTATGTATGCTTTCAACATTAATAAATATTTCGCAAAATGGCGGGAAAGATAAAGTCTCCCACACAAAAATAGGCAGCGAACTGTAAACAATAAAATTTTAATAATAATAAAAATTTAGAAAATGAGTCAACTTCAACTACCTTGCAAATACACAAAAAAAATTTTTACATTGTCATTGATCGCTCAGTTTGTATGGCAGATATATGTATGTACTACTGTGCCCAAAAAAAAAGGTGACATTGTATTTATTTTTAAAATTCCTTGTTTATTCTTACAAATCAATTTCATCCCCTTCAAAGTAGTCCCCTCCCGATGCAATACACTTATGCCAACGGATTTTCCAATATTCGAAACACTAGTTGTAGTCACGTTCCGGGATGGCCTTCGTTTTCGCTGCGGCTTGAATCTCCTCTATCATATAAAACAGTGTCCCCGGAGCGATCTGTTGAGCTTGGTTAACAGCCGGAAGTCGCACGGCGCCATATCAGGAGAATACGTTGGTTGCGGAACGATATGGGTTGAGTTTTTGGCGAAATGATCACGCATTACGAGAAATTGTCTTTCCACAATTCCGGCCTTTTTAGGCGGATAGCGTTACGCAAACGACGCATAACGTTCAAATAATATTCCCTGTTGACTGGTTGACCGGTTGGAAGGAATTCATAATGCACAACACCACGATAATCAAAGAAAATAGTCAACAAGACCTTGATTTTTGAGCGACTTTGGCGTGATTTTTCAATGTTTTCGGTACCAGTCGAGATTTGACGCGCTTGAGGCCTAAAACATCCTTCAAAATGGTATTGGCTGAGCCTTTCGATATCCCAACTTCATCAGAAAGGTCTCTAATTGTTCATCGACGGGTTTTCAACACCAAATCTTTGATTTGTTGAACGTGAGCTTCGTCGGTTGAGGTTGATGGCAGGCTTAGAACTCACTATACCACTTGTAAACATTAATACTACCAACCTAAAAAAAAAAATTCTCCAAATCCTTTGACGCGCGCAGTTTAAATTCAAATGTCACCTTATTTTTTGGACACAATCGAATGAAAGATTTCTCAAGAACAGAAGATTCGCGTTCATACAGAAAACTCAGCTCGTCAAGCTGATCATTTATGTATATATTTTATAAGGCATCCGGTGTGGTTTTTTTTAATTAAACAAGAAGAACAATAACTTTTGTCCTCAATTTATTTGAAAGCTTTTATGAAATTTATTTTGCAAATTTAAAGCTTTTCAATGACAAAATCACCAAATCACAAAATCACGTCGTAATTTGATTAAAAAAGTTCAAAAAATTCCGATAATAAAACGAAGTTAACTAAGTTAAGCGAGCTAAGCAAATTAGTTAGGCAGATTTCATTGTATTCTGCGCTGATTTAGTTAGCAGCAATATTTTTCCAAACTAATTAACTCGTTTAAAATAAATTTGACTATGCAAATGCTGTAATTGCATTGACTTTTTTCCAACAATTCAAACAAACAGAGATTTTTGAGCGAACACAATTAGATTTCATCAAAACCTATGCCACGAAGCTCGTAATATAACAATAACAACATTTAATTAGCATGCTAGCAAGGCAAAAACAAAATTTTTAGACAAACATATACACGCACACGCACACGCACATACATAAAGACTAATAAATATTTGGCTTCGTGGCAACATAGTTGCAACAAAAAGGCTTAATTAACATTTAAACTAGTCAAGTCGCCAGCGGCGCACAACTACACACACACCCACACACGCATACACACACCTGTGTAAATAATTGCGCTTACGTTGTTGTTTTGCGGTAAAAAAAAGCCGCGAGCGATAAAAACACATAAAACTAAACTGAATTAATTTCCAATTGACAACAATAACAACAACAAGAGCAACGCGGCCCAAAAATGTGCGAAAAACTGCAATAAATAAATGACTTAATAATAAAAATGTTAAAAAGCAACAACAACAATAACAAGCTACATTTAGCAAATGTCAATAAAAGCGCAATGATAATAAAAACAACGCACTTGTAACGGTAAATAAATGTCGGCCGACAAATGGCTAAATGGAATGCAATCAGCAACTGTAAATTGACTTGCAGAATTATGCGTTGTTGTTAATTACATGTATCGATAAATACTCGCGCACACACACACACACACACACCCACACACATACAGACAAAAAAAATAAATGCGCTTGTGTATGTGTTAATGAAAACACCGCTCAAAATACTGATGAACGCGCAATGAAAGCAATCGACTAAACCAACTAACGGTTTATGCACGCACGCACGCACACACACACATATATATACTGCACAAATACATATTTTAAGGCACACACACAATTAAATAAATAAACATGTAGAATAGCAACAAAAACACGTAAATAAATAGAAAGTCATATGCATGCGCAAGTGCAGATATGTGTGTGTGTGTTTATGTACGTGCGTCGTAATTAGTTTAAACAAATAATTAAATAAACTCGCTAACCAAACACAATATGCCGCTTTCAAATGGCTTACCAAATTGAGTGTGAAAATATGAATTTAAATACAAAATACAAAATAACCGAAAATCAATTATGCTCGGACGCAGCTTTGAAGGGGAATTGCTGGAGGACACACAATTGTGTGGAATTATAAAAAATAGGGTGTAATTAAAAATAATATTTGAAAAGTAATCACATATTTTTGAAGGATTCTCATTTGGTAAATTTGACGCGGACGGCTTGCGGCTCACTTCAATAAATTTCATAGAATTTGGGTGAATGTGATTTAGTGGGAAATGAGAGAGTGGTTGTTTACTGTTTGTTCAAATTCAATAAAAAAATCTGTGCTCGAAAATTTTCGTTTCAAACTGAGTTATCTTTAAAAACATTTTACAGGGACTATTCCATGGAAAACGCTAGTTTAAGATTCAGTTTAATGTACTTCGACTAGAGGATTCAAATTTCAAGCGTTTTTGGCAACTAATAGGAGTAAAAGGAGGCAATTTAAATTTTTCCTAAATATTTTTATCATTTATTTATTAACTTTTCAAGAGTACAAAAAATAAATTAAAGTAAAAAAAAATCATGAAGTTCTCACTACTTGAGCTAGAGAATGGAAAGCTCCGTCGTTGCGATTTCTACCTTTCTTCTGATTTCAAAAAAGCAAAGAGGGATTCTTGATTACTACAAATCGTCACCTAAAATTCAAAGCTACCGTATCATCAAAAAAAAAAACAAAAACAAAAAACAAAACAAGAAATTGTATTTATTTTGTTTAAGATTTTGATATAAATTTGATAAATTTTGAAAATTTGTTCGAAACCCCGCACTTATAGATCAACCACAGGTGACTGTGATCACCTTTCAAATTTGGCCATGTAGCCGTCGGAAAATGGCCAGCAATAAGAAAATATCAACAATCATTGCCTTTTATTTCAACACCCACTGCCATTTAACCGGGCACGCCATGAAGTTCATAATGTCCAAAAGACAACGTATCAAACAGTGTAAAGTATATATTATTTTATATAAATGATCAACGTAATATTCCGCATTTAACTGAAAGAAACTAAACTGGCTTAGACATAGATAGATTATCCCTAGCTTGCTTAGTGATGCACATTTTTAGCCAAGATCAGTTCTTTGCGGGCTGTGGCATCATATATCAGCCAAAAATAGTACAATTTTGTTCATACCCGTCGCCTCCCTGAATGCAAGCCCCGTTGGCCTTAATACACTTTTGGGGCAAAAACCAACAGCTATCTGCTCATAATATCGTTCTATTTTTACAAATAGCTCCACGCATATGGCGCATGATACTCAAATAGTATTCTATGTAACAGTTCGGCCTTTGGGATTGAATTCGGAGTGCACCACATCTCGCTAATCGAAGAAAACTGTCAATATAACCCTGATGTTGACCTGGTTTGAAGTAGTTTTTACGGTTTTGGCTCACCTTGCTATTATATTCGGCTGATTAATCGTCTGTTTCTGGGTCGTATGCATAGATCCAAGGCTCATTGCCAGTAGTAATATGTTTCATGACATCCTGTTGGCATTGACGTTATTGCGAAGCTGTTCTTTTAAAAAATTGAGAGATGTTGGAACCAATATTTAGGAAATATTTAAGCAAATGGGTTCTGCTGCTCGTTTCTCGAAGCCGTCACTGTGAGACCATTATAGATTTATGCTGCCAGATATATTAAAATCAAAACCTTGTCTTCACAGTCATGTTAATAAAGCTTTGGATATGATGTGAGTCACAAAGCTTCTTTCAAAGTTTGTATATGTTAATAACTACTCTTGGATATTTTTGTTTCTGAGAAATATAATTTTTAGTTTTCTGCTCAGACAAGAGAAATACAATCAATAGCATTGTCCTTGATTGAATAATTGTTCTAAAAATTGTTGTGAAGGGAATGCCTCTTTCCAAGCTGACTAAAAAGTATCGAGCTTGAAAATACGACTACCTGAATCGTTGGATCAGAAAATATATTATGAAAGAATATGTGTTATAAATGTTCCTTGACTAGTTCCCTGATATGGTATATCGATTCCTTAAAGGTTCACCTCATGCTATTTAAATATAATCATTCAATTGTGATCTCTCTGCGAACCCTGTGGTCAGTAAGCTATTAACAAAACCTTGACTCTATTCGAAAACCCTTTTCTCATAATATAATATTTTGAGAAACCCTTATATTTGTTATATATCGCTCATCACGACTGGTCTCCAATATCATGCAAAGAAGTGCAACAGTGGAACTCATTACTAGTAGAACTTAATGTAGGCAACCGTTATTATAGCTATGTTTATTAACACCTAGGCAAAGTGGAATTGTTGAATGAAAACTAATTCTTCAGCTTAAGTTTTCTTTCACCTAGTATCACTGAGAAAAATACCTAATAATTTAACTAAACTTTCCGCCACAAATCCGAAAAAGCACTGTCAACCACGCAAGTACAGTTCATTTAATTGGCGAGTAGTTGTTGCAGAAGACCGAATGCATGCATACGCACATACATATATATGTAGATGTATATATTTACAAGTCAGTAGCGTACAATAAACTTAAGTGAAACATTTGGGGATTCCAAAAGAGCGTCTAACCTTTGCAATCAGTGATACCACATCAAGTTTGTTTGTTTAGTTAAGTTTGTATTATTAAGAAAACATGTTTCAAGAGTCCCCAGGCAGAGCTGATATCCACCTCTCAGAAAGCAATCAGGCAGGTTTTCTTAGTTACGAGGTTTCGCCCTGACCTGACAGATACCTTAATGAGGTACTGTGTTTAGAGCCGAACAGCGCAAAGGCACCACCTACCGCAGAAACTTAATGGCGTTGGAAGAAAAACATATTTTGAAATACCAAAGCTTTAACTGGACGAACCACTTATGTGAGGTGGAACCCTTGCCTTACCTTTAGCGCCAGCCCATGTTCTACCAAATATATCTAAGAGTTCAAGGTCCATACTGACCAAAGACTCAAAAATATGTAGGAGTCGAAGCCCTTAAAGACAACAGGTTTTATTTCACACTGTGAAAGTGAATCATCTAAATCCTCATAACCTAACCTAACCTAACCTAACCTAACCATTTTATTAGTCTTGAAACCTTAAGAATCTTGGGTTCAAGCGTTTTTTGTGTTATCTTCGTTTTTAGCGGTCGTTGTTTAAAGGGTCATTAAAAACCCTTGTCTCCTCTATTTAATGACCATCCTAATGCGCATGCTTTCATGTACGAGTACATCCATCTAAACGTAGTGACATGCGCTGCCATGTCCTGACCACTTTTTCCGTGTCCTGTTTGTCCTGGCTAATTGAAGAAATCTGTTTGGCGGCGATTAGTTGGTGCTTAGCATGGCTTGTGACCAGCATATTGCAACTAGCAAATAGCAACAGTCCCAACAACAACCTTCGCAGAGGATAAGCGTCGCCAGCAGCATGTTGCAACAGTGTGCTGCATGCAACAGTGGCATGTACGAGTATATATGTAAATATGTACACGATGTGCGACATGCGTTGCAAGCGAACAATTTGTTGTTGTTTTTCAGTTAGTTTTCGCTTGTGTGTACTAATTAAAGTTGTTGCTGTTTGAAGAGGTAAACTGTAAGTAATCGCTCGGTCGGCCAGTGTGGCATGTAGCACTGCTGCTGCTGCGCATGTTGCATGGTAGTCCGACCGACCAACTGGACAGGCCGAGGTAGGTTCTTGTTGTCACACGTTGCATCTTTACCACATGAGCTGCGCTGTTGTTTGTTCTTTTGCTTGTTGCAAGTATTTACCGTTTCGGTGCACTTTGTTGTTTTTGCACTTGTCACAGTTTATCGCTAACAGCGGTTTAATTAAAAATTAACGATTTGCTCTTCTACTAACGTACAACAACTACAACTTTGGCAAATGCTCATGTTGTACATATTGTTGTTGGTGCAACGGTGTTTATAAGAACCTTGAATGTAAGCAATGCTGTTCAGATACTTTCTTTCGGTAAAATAAAATCAATGTGTTTTTTTTCCTCTTTTTACAAGAACAAATTGTTTCGCGTCTTTTTTATACGTGATCTGCTGTATATATACTATGTACAGGGTTTTTCAAAAGAACACCCCAATTGTTAAGGAAATTCAAAGATTTTGTATTCAATGTGAAGTAACGGGTGGGCCATCTAACGTTTTAAATTTGAATTATGTATATTTCGACATTGGAAACGTCAAATACCATTCGGAAAATAATAAAAAGTCTAAAATTTAAGAAGTGGGTCGCTATTCACTAGAAGAAAACTGGGAAATATTGAAAACTTTTTTCCAAAGTGGTGAGTCAAGTCGATGGTCAATTTTACCGAAAAATCATCTCTTCGGACGAAGCTCATTTCCACCTCAATGGTTACGTTAACAAGCAGAATTTTTCTTCAAGCAAATTGAAGAGGAAGACTTGGGCAACATTTGGTTTCAGCAGGACGGCGCTATGTGCCATACAGCAAACGCTACACTCAATCTTTTACGCCCTATCTTCCAAAATCGCATAGTCGGCAAAAGAGGTGATGTGAAATGGCCTCCCAGAAGCTGCGATTTAACTCCGTTGGATTATTTTCTGTGGGGAGCTGTTAAAGATGAATGTTGCGCCAACCATCCGGAAACAATTCAAGATCTAAAGTACGAGATTCAAGCTGCTGTAGCTGCCATAAGGCCTGAAACCATCGAGAAAGTACTCCCAAATTGGGTGGATCGGATAAGCTACTGTAAACTCAGCCGTGGTGGTCATTTGTCGGAAATTGTTTTACCAAAATAAATTTCATAAAACAACCTTTTAAATAAATGTTAGACCTTTAAAAAATATCAAGCCGTTTTTTTTTTATTGACTTTTTAAATTTAAAATTTTATAGGGCCCACCCTGTACAATCGATTCATACATCCACATGTATTGTCAAGGTCGACTTCTTCCAACTGAGGCTATACAAAGTTAGTCATCTTCGATTGACAGTAACAGCGTCACCAGCTTCGTTCCGAAAGGCGTATGGGTCGATGATTCCACCAGACCAAAAATCAGACCAAAAATCACACCAAATTGTCTATTTAGGTGAACGTGATGATTGTTCATGAATAGTTTGTGGATTTTCCTTCGGATCAGACTATTTCTTTTTGTTACCACGCCACCCGTATGGTTATCATTTTTAAGTTGTTCTAAGGCAAAATCAACAAATATACGGCTTTTATGGTAGCTAAATGGTTTCAGTTCTTGAGTGAGAACAATTTTATGTGGATGTAAGTCCAAATCTTTTCTCAGAATTCGCCAGGTTGTGGTTTGCGATAGTTCCAAATCTGTCTTCAGCAACACTTGATTGAACGGCAACAATATTTTCATTATTTCGAGCGGTCATTTTTCATATTTTCACTTGAACATTATTTGAAGAAACAGTTTGACGAATAGCGACCACAGCTGAACGATTATTTTGAACATAAAATGCCAAAAGCGCGTTTATTTTGATAATAAAATTTAATAATTTGGAAATGTTATTCTTGTGTATATCTTTCCATGATGAATTTGTAAACATTACTAAATGCAAAGAAAAAAATTTCAGATCACTCATTACAAACATCAAAAAAGGCCGAAACGACATTTTGAAATCATATCATACCTATTGGAAAACCTAGCACTTCTCAATGCATTCAGCGTAAAAATCCAATTGAAGGGTGACTTCTCCTTTTAGCAAAGACTCTTTTATTTTTGAATAGCTTCCGAAAACTTTGTAACTATTTATCTTCAGTTATGATATGAGGATTTTTAAACCAGTCTTACCTTGAACTGCCAGAGCCGAAATTGGCATCTCCAGTATATATCGTCTTACGATATAATAAGATTTAATTTAATTTAATAATATAATTTATATAATAAAAAATGAAAAATGGAAAATTTTTTTATTTTATTACACAAATTTTTGCATAAATTATTATCTACAATCTTCGAATATATTATTCAGAGCAGACGCTGCATCATACTACCATACTTTGCCAAATTTTGTTGCATGAACAATGCCTATGGGCTGTAAAAGTACTATATATTACATATATATGTACAGTATAATTGCCTTTTATATTTAAAATATATGGAATCTGATTTTGGAGGACATTTTATAGCACTATGTGTTCCGTCGATGGCACCTACACAGTTTGGCATGTTTTATATTCGGGCAAAGTCAGTCAAGATGTATACATATTAATGTTGCATGTGTCGAATAAATTGTTGAAAGCAAAGCTCAAATAGCATCAAATATTTCCAACCCTATGTCTCTCACAGTTCTCCCCAATTTTTTTAGTTCAATGCCAATTCTTGAAAGGAATTCCAAGTGCTAAGTACCTAATAACTCTCTTAATCAATGTTATAAAAAAAAACCGAGAACCCTTGCAGAAGTGTGACGGATAACTATTATTCCGCATGTCGTTAATTTCAAAAAAGTCTCATACACCTTCCGAGACATTCTTTTATGGGCAATCAATTGTTTTTCATCCATATTTATTTGCAGGAACGTTTTTTGATGATATCCGTTTTGAAACCTTATAGCATTTATAGGAAGAATACGTCTACTTTTTTCGCATAATTATTATATCCTAGCTATAAAATGATTATTAAGTTTCTTCGTCACTCCTCGTTTTATTTGCTCTATTTGGCACTTTTGAAATGAAAGCATAATCAGTATCAGATGTTTATGGTTATGGCACGAATAATCAATTATAGGAAATTTCCTTACAGTTACGACAATAGTTATGGCTATAGCGTTATGGTTTGGCACCACTAAATTAACCTTTAATTACATGGAGAGCAAAACAGAGGACTAATTGCTTGATATTCCATTATTTGCAAAGTTCATTTCTGGTCTCTCGTTTTTGCTGAGAATGAAATCAGTAAAAAAAGTACTTACATATTTTGATTAGTTATATCTATTACTTACTTTTCTACTGAATTTAAGTTTTAAACCTTGAGTGTGTAGCTTTCTTTTCAGATGATTGAAGTATTAAATCGGTATATGATGATCGATAAATGGGAAGCAGAAGCTCAAGTATTTTTATCTATCAAGAAGCCATATATTTTTAAATCATTTAGTTAAGGGGGTATTCTAGTCCAGAAGCATGAATTTCAGTTAATTTTTAAAGAGTCGTAAAAAAGGCAATTTATATTTTTACTATCCATTTTTTTAATAGTTATTTATTAATTTTTGAAGAGTACAGAAAAAAATTAAAAACTAAAAAAAGTAAAACATTTCAAAAATTATGAGCTGACGAAATAGGAAGTCTCTAAAAATTTCGACGTGACCATGCCCATGATTTTAACCCTCCTAGTTATCTGAAACCAAAAAAAAGGAGATTATTAATCTAGAATAATGTCGCAATGGTCGGAACTACGGAAAAGTGGGAAACATTTTTTTCACAAAATGGCGACTTTTTTCGAATTTTTTAAAAGTAATAAAAATAAAAATTTTGGGATGGGGCTAGTTCAAATCATAAACAAGCCCATAAAGAAAAATCTATAAAAATTTCAAGTAAATCGGTCTAGTAGAACCTGAGAATTCGTGGGCATCGCTCCGAAAAATTCAGTTTTGAGAAAAACGCGTTTGAAGTTTCGCGTTCCGGCCGAACCAGTTTGGATGCCGGGTCAGAAAATTGCCTATATCTCCGAAAATAATTTGAATTTTGAAAAATCCTCTTGTACACATATTTTTGAACAGTTAAACTTTCAAAATATGAAAAGAAAAATTAAATTTTTTTGTAATTTCTTGACTAGAATACCCCCTTAAAGGAATGTGTCTTCCAAAAATTCTGTACAGACTTCTTAGGAGGTACATTTTCAAGCATTTCGAGTTTTGAAAGCTTTCAAAGCTTTTTGGCAATACTAAATTTAAAAAAAAAAACAAATCACTTAAAATATAAATTACTGAACTTCCCATTTTCGGATGCAGAAAATTGCCCTATTGCGCCCTTCTAATGTTATTTTGAACTTTAATTTTTGTCAAGGGTGCCACGCACGAAAGCGGGCCATAACCATTAAGCGTCGCATTCACAATTAAATTTTAAAATGGCGCACAAATCAAATTTTAAACGTTAAATAATACCGAAAAATAAATGGGCAATAAATACACAATAAACTGGAAATCGTAAATACATACAAATATAAGACGCACACACACAGCTACATAAATGCGAAGAATCTGCTGGCCTTTGACCGGAAATGACCAGAGCAACATAACTGCAAACGACCTTTTCATTTGATTTTATCAGGTAATTTATTTATTTGCAACAAATTTATTGCCGCAACATGGCCAAATAAAGCAAACAACAACAACAATAGACCAGTGCTGCCTTTAAAGAAAAAAGAGTTGGAGCAGGAGGCGAGAATAACAACACGGCAACCTTACCATTCGTTGTATGTGTGTGCAAGCACTGAGTTCGCAGCAAATGTTTTGTATTTGAACAGTGCGCGCTAAAAGTAAACAGCAAAGCAGCGGCGAAATTGAAAATAAAGCTGCAAAAAAGTCGCATTCGCTCGTAAATATGCGCATAAACGAGAGCTACTATGTATGTGTGTATGTGTGTGTGTGTGGAATGGCAACAGCACGAATAATAGTAACAACAATAGCAATAACAATAAAACGCATACAATTGAATTCAATTGTTATTTTACGTACGAAAACTTGAAAAGCGTTTCCGTTCATTACGGCTCTTACGAGTCCGAGCAAGTTTTCAGAGAATTAAAAAAAAAAAAACACGAAATATTTTTTTTTTCATTTCTCTCAACCGCATCCTGCCATCAAAGTGTGCTGTTAGGTGCACGGCGCGTTTGGCAAATGGCTGTTGCTCACACTGCCACCCGCGCTTCCTCGAATTTGCTAAAACTGTTGTTGTTGTTGTCGTAGCTTTTTACTGTAACCGGTCCTAGTGGTTGCAGGTTGGTTAATTCGTTAGTATTGTTGTTGCTGGTTTTTTATACTTATTTTATGAAAGTCATGCTTGCTATGGTCGGCTGCCTTGCATTTATGTTGTTCTTGGTATTGTTGCATGCACTTATATAGTCATTGTTGTTGTTATTTTTCAATTACCCCTTTAACATTTCGGAAGCCATGACTTTTTCGAAGAAATTTCTCAATGTTTAAGCGTTCAAGTCACGCGCCACGCCTTCTTGTTGCTTGGGTAATGCATTATTTTTATTGCAACACACCTCACATATACATACACACACAAGGGCATACGAACTAAAACCATTGCACCGCCACAGCTCACCAATGCATATATAAATGTATGTATCTATGTATGTGCTTACATATATTGTCCATTTGTTTGCTCCTTTGTCCGCTAGCGCCACATTTGTATTTGAGGTGCAACATGCAATTGTACTTGCCACAAAACGACATGTGTCAAATGCCGCATAGCACATGTGCCACCCGCTCTTTAGTTGGCTCTAAAAGCTCAAATGCAAACGAATGCAGACCGTTATAATTGCTTACAAACAAGCATAGAGTACAGCATACATTTGTGTTGGTGTATTTGCTCTGGTAATGGCATTGTTTGGTCAGTTGAGGTCAGCACAAAATTGGTTGAAATAATAAGTGCCGTCCAGGGGATTGCGGGTGGCGCAAACAAATTTGTGCATACCAAATTACTCCTTCCTCAAATTGTGTTGTAGTTGAGACGACGAGCACCTACGAGGTAAAGCTTTACAACTGGTGGACAATAAGGATATGGATGTCACTATAAAGCTGCTTTACAGCTGTTGGCAGAAATAGTTTAAAAAATTCGGTATTTCGAAATTTTAAATTAATAATTTCAAGATCCCGAAATACTTAAAGTATTTTTTCTTGCTTAAAAGTCAATTTAAGGCTGCTTGAGGCTGAGTAAAAAAAATTTAATTTTCAGTACTTCAGGTTTTGGGCCTGAAAAAAAAAATCAGGATCCCGAAATATATGATATTGTTTTCCCTGTTTGGAACGAATTTTAAAGCTGCCGGAGACTTAATAAGAAAAAATTAAAAATTCTATATTTCGGAATTTTAGTCAAATATCAGGTTTCGGGATACCGAAATTTTTGAAATATTTTTTCCTACTTTTATTCGCTTTGAAGCCGACTGATATTGAGTAAAGAAAAATTAATTCTTTACTTTAGAATTTCGGGATTACAATAAAGAAATTCGGTATCCCGAAATATCTGATATATTTTTCTTGCTTGGAAATCGCTTTAAAGCTGCCTGAGATTGACTAAATTAAATATTCTTTCTATACTTTAGAATTTTTGTAAGTAAAAAAAAAAAATAATAATAATTTAATTTTCAGTATTTCAGGATTTCGGGATTGAATATAAAAATCGGGATCCCGAGATATTTGATATATTTTTACTCGCTTGGAAATTAATTTCAAGCTTTCTGCGATTTAATAAGAATAAATTTAAAAATTCGTTATTTCGAAATTTTACTGCAATATCTCAGGTGTTTGGGTATCACGAAATATTTTCTTGGAAGTCGCTTAAAAAAAAATCGGCATCTCGAAATGTTAAACGTATTTTTGCTTGTGTATTATTTTTATTTATTCTTATCTGGCTTCGATCCGCTGCAAATTGGAGAATGGTTTATCGAACAATCTACTGGAGAACGCAATCGTGTGACGTTTAAAAGTAAAGATAGTAGTAGTGAGTAAAGGGGGATCCATTTCGAGGTTCCCTACTCTTTTAAAGAAATAACGCAGACACCCACAATTTATTGGGGAATGTTTGTTATCAGTCGAGAGAACATTCTTTGGTATTTATTTTTTGTAGACTACCTCTTTCAATTGTTGGCAGCGGATACGTCTCAGCTGGTCCATTTATTTTTTGAAGATTATCTCTTTCAAAAGTCGGCCCCGGCTACGCCTCAGCTGGTCCATCCATTGAGCTCAATTTTTTTTGCTGACACAAGTAATGTTTTTCTCCAAGGTCTAAATCAAATTTTGTAACGGAGTAATATTACACGATCACGGTGGCCAATCGATCAATCCAAAACGTGAAATTATCTGCTCAACTAAGTGTTCTCTCAATAAATCTATTGCTGCGATGTGTGGAAAGTGGCGCCGTCTAGTTGAAACCAAATGTTGACGAGATCACAAGCTTTAATTTCAGGCACCAAATAGTCGATTTCGTGGCGCGAAAACAGTCGCCATTAACGATTACATTCTCACCGCCATAATTTTTGAGGAAATACAAACAAAAAAAATTTTTGCGGAACTGCAGGTAGCCAATTGCGTCTATTTTCTATAGTGAAATGTACCCAAAATCTGCCAAGAGTGCATTCGACTGCTGTGCCAACCATGATTGTTCATGGAAGCAGTAAGGTTTCTATGTACACACAGAGTCGTGCATACAATATAAAAGCTCTTTCTCTCTTTTTGTGGTTGGTATTATTACTATTCCAGATAAATATGCGTATTTTGTAATAATTTTCAAAGCTTTTATACACTTTCGGAGAATTTTGTTAATTTTTATTACATTCGAGGAAAGACTTTCAGAAAACTCATTCGTGAGGCACAAAAGCGCTCATTAATTTCCAAGCGAAAAAAGTAATTAAATTTGAAACTGCATTTCCTCGAATTTTTTGTGCTCAGTCAAATATTTTGAATTCTAGTAATTTATGTAGAAGTTCAAAACAACCAAGCGGCATTTACATTGAAAGCAGCAAATGTAAATACTTTCGCCGCTTGGCTTTCGGCTGGCTAGTCGGCAACCTGTCTGACATTTCGGTGCAGACACACGACCGCACAAGCCGACAAACAGCAAATACAAATACAAATGTATGGCCGATTGGCGTTAGCAAGCGCTTGTATGAATGTGAATGTGTGTGTGTGAGTCTATAAGTGCTGCACACGCTGCACAACGGAAAGGCATTCAACAATTTCATTTCCGCAGTTGGCCTGCTGTTGCTGCCAGCGTTGTTGCATGCAACGTGCAGGAAAGTAAATACGCTGGGAATTTGCAACTTCAAAATTTTGTTTGCTTGTGCGTCTGTGTGTACTTGCACACTTATTCCTATTGACCCCTGAAAAGCGCAACAACGAATTAACGTATTCACCTTAGTGACTTATGTTGCAATGAGCTGCATGTTGCATGTCTACTCTGTACTGAATTCACAATTGCAGTGAATTGCTGCTTTCATGTTTGAATTTTTTCGTTTGATTTAATTTTCCGGCGCTTGTGCAATTTGTTTTATTATATTTTCCCACTTGCGCTTACGAAATTTAGTAACTGTTTCTGCTTATATATGTGCCCATAATATATTTTTACTATTGGGAGTTGCTGATTGTTGATTTACCATATTGTTTGTAGCACGCACTATTTTTTTTTTTATTTTTGGACTTCGAGGTATACATTTAGGCGCAGGGTGGCGCATGTTAATCTCATATTAAAAATATATGGTTACGTAGAAGTATTATTATAGTTATAATGTGCATTTTTAATCATCACTTTCAATTTTCAATATTTATGTTAAGGGTTGCCACCTTTTTAAATGTCAGATGCAAATTAAAAATTTTTTTTTTCTTTTTCAGACCATTTAAATACCGGAATGTCTTGAAATGAACCATACTCGTTCTAGAAGTATTCCAAGGTTGCCACCTATTTGCAATGGAATTATTGAATCCAAAATATTTTCTCGGAAATATTAATAAACACTAAGAAAAAGCGTAACTAGTAGCTGTCTTAACCCCTAAATTGATTTTACAACTTCAACTAAAAAATAACAAGCAAGGAAGGACTAAATTCGGGTGCAACTGAATATTTTATAATATAATAAAACAAAAACAGTTTGGGATATCAATAAAATTCTTTATTCCTGTGAAAACACATTAGATGTCATTATGTATTGAACTCGATTTCTTTTGCATGGTCACCACGAGCGCGCTTGCAGAAGTCCAGACGCAGAAGCCAATTTTCGACGGTTTTCAAACGTAAATCAGCCGATACTTCTGCACTTTCACGTTCGATATTCTTACGAAGTTCGTCAATCGTCGCTGGCTGATTGGCATAGACCATAAAATTGACGTAGCCTTACAGGAAACAGTCTAACAGCTTCAAATCGCACGACCGATGGGGCAAATTGACTTGGCCTTTTCGTGAGATATTACGTTCATCAAACTTGGTTTTCAATAAATCGATTGTGACATTCGCTGTGTGGCTTGTGGCACCGTCCTATTGAAACCATATATTGTCCAGGTCCATACCATCCAATTCGGGCCAAAAATATTGGGTTATCATGCGATTTCTATCTGTTTAAATTTGTTATATTTTAGAGGTAATACAATTTTAAGCTTCATACCTTTGTGTTTTTATACCGAACTGCTCTCACCGAAATTAACTAAAAAGACATTTAATATAATATAAAGTTGTATGGAAGCAATCCAAGATTCAAATTAAATTCAGCTGAAAAATTATTTATTTCAAATATCTACAAAAACTTTCTAGACTCTACTATAGTTGGTTTCATATATTTTTAGAAGACACTTTTGCTTTAGAAATGAATTCCTGGAATAAGTTTCTTCCGTTCCTAGTTTCCTTCTCATATTTCTGCAAAGAAAGCCTGCAAACGCCTACGGCACAACATAGGGCTTTGTAACTAACTTAACTCAGACTTAAGTCTAAGTCAACTGTATTTTATTTATTCAATATTATTACCGTTATGCGATAGGTAATAATCTACAAGTCAATATATAAATATTATCAGCGTTATGCTCTCGCTTCTTTTGCTATAATTTCCATTACTTTTCCACCCGCCTTTTATTCGATTTCACTCGATTTTTATTATTCTATCTTCCCTTTTTTGCTTTCGCGCTCATTTCTATGCAAAGCCACTTTTTGGCCTCCGGTGATTGGCTGTTTGTGGTATCGAAATTATATTTGCTTAGTTCTGTAACTTAATCTCATTTGATTCGATTTGATTTTATTTTATTTTACTTTATTCGATTTGACTTGCTTGTTTACTCACTTAGTCCACTCATACATATTTCAGCAGCAATGTCTCAACATATGGGGTCTTCGGTCTTCGGTATTCGGCTTCTTCTTCTCCTTTTTCTTACAAGTAGTTTTTTGCCTTCGCTTCTTGTTTTCTGTTTGTAATCTGAGTCAGGCAATCACTCGCTTGTCTTCGTCATTTCATTGCCTTAATGTTATTCATTTTCTTTCATTGAAAGACATTATATTTATTTCTTTGCTTGCTTTTGCTACGATTTTATTGCCAATATTAAGTTTATTATAATTAGATGTGCTCTTTATTTGTCGGTGAATTTATGAATTGGTTAAGGACTAAATTAAATAAAAGCGATAGTTGAAAGCGCAATACATACATATACATATGTATATATAGTTTGTGTAATTGTCCCAAAATATGGAATCGTTATTTGTCTTTAATTCAATAAAAAAATTTAAGATGAACTAAGTTCGAAGAAAAATTATTTTTTTAAGCTTTAATGAAATACAGAAGACCAATGAGTATCCCTGGTGTCAGATATTTAAGATTCAAGTCTTATGCAATCAAGTAAGTAATTGGCTATTAATTGGCAATTAATATCATGAAACCATGAATTTTAGTATGAAGAGACGAGCTTCAGCCATTCATATTTTGTATTTTGTATGAATATAAAATTTGTAAGTACATAATTGTTTACATAAAAATAGATGACTTATGTTTTGTAGAAAAGATGTAAAGGGGGAAATATACGGTCCTCGCTTGAGAAAAGATAGTAGTTTTTATAATTGTATTGCTGTTATATATATATTGGAGACTGAATTAAGTAACTAACAGATCATTGATTGAAGAGCGTATTTGCTTTGTTTACAGTAACTTAAAATATTCATCCCGTACAAAACATTGAATTAAATCGCGATTATTTTTTACAATATGTTTATTTGCGTAATGCAGTTTTTGGTGATGAACTTCCATCGATGATCAATGTTTGTTAATTGCTAGGTGAATTCAATAGAGGTCGTAGATCACTTTAAGACAAATTTGGAGAAGGTCGTCCAAACTCAGTTGTTGTTCCGAAACTATTGGTGCTGTACACTGATATTGGAACATCGTCATTTCACCTGTCGTTAAACTACACAATTTTTCAGTCGCTCAAAAATAGGCTTGTGTCGACTAGAGAAAAATGTTATAAAGTACAATATCGGTGCTTCGAAACCCGTCTGTGACATCGTGACAGGTGATGTATCGTGGACTTACGCGGAAGAACCTTAAGCCAAAGCAGTCCTCCCCCTGCGGGGGACCCCCTCAGAGTTGGAGGATAAACCGAATATACCCGCGGTAAGGCATGCCTGTCGTAATAGGCGACTAAGATTCTGGCCGCCAGTCCAGAGTTGTGTGGAAACTCAACTGGTAGTAACTTCGGTTAAAAGGTCATACCAAAGACTTTAATCTGGAACCTGGAGCAGTAGCCTTTGGAGGTAACTCCAATCTGCTCATTGGGTTTGGCCCTTTGTGGAGATTCGTGGTGGCTGTGGTTACAACCCAAATCGCGGGAAGAACTGACTTTGTCAGTTCAAATGTGGAGTTGCATTGCAACCTGGCGCCGTGCACATAGTACGGTAGAGGTATTAGATGGGCCTCGAACCCTGCCAAGGTGGTTAGTGTGTCCATGCCACACTGTCGATTGGTACTGAAAATGTTTACCCAGTTTTCAGGGCGCTGATCGACGCATTGTATTGATCCGTTGTGCTTCTGAGCACCACGTTAAACATTCCGGTTGTTGTATGCGTATTTCCAGATAAGCTGAACCAATTCAGCGCAAGTGGTTGCCCGTTTTTTTGGAAAATTGTATATGTCGCCACCACACTATTAGTACAACAATAAATCCTGAGTGCCACGCAGCTATTTCTTTCTAGTTATCTTTCAAGAAAGCAGGAAAACCAACCGCCGTAAACAGATCACTCTTCACCAACTCCAACTCGTCTGAATCAACTTAATTTTTTAGCACTCAAAACATCGATTTGATGAGTTGTCCACCGTATAGCCCTGACTTGGCACCGAATGACTTTTTTTTTCATTCCCGTATGTGAAAAAATAAAGTAAGAGATCAACGTTTTTTGACAACTGAAATGGGGGTTAATGTGTTCAGTATGAAAAATTTGGAGATATCTCAATCAGAGTGACAAAAGTGCCTCGACAATTGTTTCGAAAGCAAGCAAAAGAGTATATGTGTATCTTATTGAAAAATATTTTGAAAAACAATCAAATGATATTCGACGATTAATATTTGGCGTTATTCTCTGATTTCGAATTATTATAAGCTTTTCTCGTATAAAAATGTCTAAAAGTAGATCACTTTCTGATAGTGTTTCCTTTCGGAGATCGTTAGTACTTAAAACTTTAAATTACAATAACCATGTGCTGAATTCAAAGATGATTTTTATAAACTCTGTCCGATTTCAAGTAGCTATCATCGTATACAGGTATTTCAAGGTATCCCGAACTTCACTAAGGTGGTCGTCTACTTTCAATTTTTTTTTTTTTGCATATTTCTAAAATAGAAACTTATCTTATAAAGAATTTAATCGTAAACCAGTATAAGAAATTCAAATCCAACCCCATGCAATTATTCACGCCGCTCAGCCAACTTTAAATGCGTCTTTCTAAAAGTAATGTTGTTTTTTTTAAACTCTGGAAAGATTGTGACTAAACTATCAAAGGTATTCCAAGTATGTCAAGGATCAAATAAGCATATGTCTATGGAAGATGGAGCCATATATAGAAATTCACGCAAGTGAAGAAAGTTATCTGAACGCCATTCACTTGGGAGTGGCCAGAAACGATTACTTTTTGTTTGGCTCAAGCCGCTGCCGGTCCTTAGCCTTTTTGATTTCGAAACGGCACTATGCGAATTTCATAAGTGACAACGTTGTCAGATTTCACCAAGGTAACAAGAGAACTCAATTGTCTAGTACTTCCTTATAGAGGTTTAGGTAAGCACTACTAATATGTAGGAAGTGCGTTGGATTTAGGTTCAGACTATTATAAAATAAAACTTTATTCTAATCAAAAAGCTTCTAGTTCCTGCATTATTTTGATAACATTAAAGTTATGGAATGATAGTATCTGATCAAAATTGAGCCGGACCGACAAAAACCCAACAAAAGTTTACATATTTTAATACAAATTAAGCTTCTAAAGCAATTACCTAAGCCATCAGTTGCGGCTAATTTGTGAAAGGCCATTTGCTAGATTCTTGGACAGTTTCGACGTATTCTTCATAATAAAAACAATTCAACAGATAGCTCATGTCGACATAATAAAATAATAAGATTGACTTTACTTGAGAAAACTGCAAATAGTATTTTCTTCATAACCTCCACAATGTTGACAAGTTTCTTCCTTAGCCTTACTAGGACCTTTTAAAACAGAGTACTTATGCCTGTGCTCGCAGCAGTACGCCTTCGAGATTGTCATAAATCAAGGATGCAAGTAAAGTACTCATACACTTGCCATGAATGCAAAGGTCAAAAGCTGGCACTTCAAATGTAACGGTAAGCAAAGTTGGACCTTCAATAAAGACTTTTGAAGGACTTTGTCCGCAGGAGCAAACAAAATTCAAGGATATGTAAAAGTGGAAAATGAAAAACACAAAAAAACGAAAATCACTAGAAATATAAAAGCAATAACTACACAAGAAATTAAAGACTCCTAACAAAATGCAACTCTGTGGCCAATTAAAAAATTGCAGGCGAATGTATTGCGCTATAAACGCCGAGTATTTGCGTTGTACTCAAATGTAACGGCAAAGCAGAATTTGAAAAATGAAATAAAAGTAATGTAAACAACAACAAGGCGCAGCAAAAACAATAAACCATAGTCAACAATGCATTTGAGCCAACATAATAGCCACACTGAGGCTGGCGCCGTGAAGTATAGGCGGCTGAGCGCGCAGTGTTTGTTGTTTGTATTCTTGGTGGCAGGCTGGCGGCCGATGGCGCATAGGGACGCACTCGCGTCAATGCCATGTCAACAAATGCGGGGTCAAATGCGGCTGAAATGTCACTAGCAACAACAACAATAATAAAATAATAACACCAACAATTGTAATAACAACAAAAACTGCAACCACTATTATGACGTAGCTGGACTTTTGCGGACAGAGCTCAGCGCTCGGTATTCAACACTCAACAAGCAAAGCTCAGCGCCCGCCAATGCTCAGCTCACTCACTAGTCCACGCAGCCCACAAAAACAATGTGAAGGAATAACGGCCATCATTTTCTGTGGGTAAAATGATGCTGTGAAACGAGAACAATAACAACAATAGCAAGCAATAATTACAACAAATATCGACGGTTTTTATGATGGACTCAGCGCTTAGCCAAATGTGGTGAACGATTATTTTGTTGTTGTTGTAACCACGCCTACTTACTCATAAAAACGAACAATGCATAAGTGTGCTACGTAACTGTTACTGTCGCCTGCTCAGCATTTGAGGTTTAATACTAACCTTGCTGAGGCATTGACTCTCGCTGTGGCAGCGGAATTTGCGGTAGCAATGCTGGTGGCTGCGGATGGCGATTGTCAAATGTGACAACAAACCTAGTGCTTGCTGTTTTTGTCCGCTTGGTTGCTTTTTTTTAATTCATTTTGATGGACACACGTCCGCCCCACAGCGGCCACGTCACAATTCTGTTTATTTTAATTAGTGAAAAAAGCTGCCGCTGAAGCCTCATCGCGTTGACTTTTCATTTGTTTGAAGTGTGCCAGTGCGTATGTGTTTGTTGTGTGTGCAAATATTTATGTTTTTATATCTAGGAGTATTTACAGTTGCCGCAGCCATCGGCTATTTGACTTCTTTGCTGACTTTTAAGCATTTCTGTGTATTAGTGAGAGCCTCTATGTACATTATGTATATATGGCAGGCGAAAATAAAAAAAAGCAATTTAGAGAAAATATTCTTAATTTCATATCATTTCATTTTAACGCTACTTTTATTAAATTTTTCGTTATCTCCATTTTTAATTATAATCTTTAGAATACAATAGTTTAAAATTTTAGACAGCTCAGTGAACATTGCTTGTATTCCAAATAAACCTCTGGTGATATGCACCCTTGCGTATGAGTAATATATATTCTTTATTAGGTGGTAGGTCAAGTCTAGAAATTTGAAAACAAAAAATACTCCATTTATAGGCACAAATAATATTTCGAAATATCTTACTGAAAAGTTGTCTCAATATCTTAATTATTTTCAAAGCTAGATGCGGTCACGATATCTCTAGTTTTAATCAGCCGATTTATATTAAGTTTTATACGAATATTTTCCAAATATCTCACACTAATTAAAGCTGAACCTTTACACCTGTAATTAAAATAGTTTTAAAAAACTCAATAATGTTGAGAGATTGGTGGAAAACAGGTTCTATGCTTCAGCAATTAACGAAAATGTTAGTTGTGTTTATGCAAAAAAGTAGGAATCTCTTTTTTCCCATTAGTTCTGTAGGCAAATTATTTTGTTTTAGAAAAATTTCATGAAATCTTTAAGAAAAAGGAATAATGTTTTCAAATTTAAACTAATTTTCTTAGCAAACATTGTTGTATAGAAAATACTATATTTTAATTTTAAGTATCATTTTAAGAGATAAAAGACAAAGAATTACAAGAGTTGCCAACAAATCAAGATCATGTAAAATGAAACGAATGAACTGTCAAATATATAATGTGATAACTAGCAGATCACTCAATTTGTCATAATACTTGCGGGAAGAGGGCTTCATATAGGCGATGGGATGTAAATATCGAACTTTAGATATTATTTACATATCATTCCACAAACAACCGCTTAAATAGTAGAGGGGAGGTAGTGGGTGAGTGAGACTCTCTGCAATTTATTTCATGATATTAACTCTCCTTCGGTGGCCTAATGACGCCCACAGCGTGTTATTTGAGCGAGACACCGCTTGCCACATAATTTTTTCTGAATACTTACATTTTTCAATTCGCGATATCTTTCGAATGGAATGTCCAACTGGAATAAAAGTTATGTAAAGGTACTGAATCTGTCGCAACATTTTTTGTAGATACTTATATCTTCCGTAAAGAGGTAGTACATAATTTGGTTCCTCCTTGCGGGAGCACGATATGCAAACATTTTTTCAGGTAATTTTTTTACACCTTGGATTTCATTATTGACGTTTTAGTAAGCAACCTTTACTTTTTTTAAATATAATTCAGCATATATTCCCCGGAAAAATTGAAGCCTCTCAACGGTAAAGAATTTTTCACATCCGTAGAATAGTTTCGGAGCCTATTCATTAATTTCAAAAAAAAAAAATATTGACTGTTTGTCTCTTTTTATAATATAAATAGATGCACGCTAATTGCAGAATCTATTCACCAGAGATTGCGAGTTGGTCTTGAGGCAAGCGGCTCGCTGTATAAATGTGTATAAACTCTTTACTACTCGCCTAGTAAGGTTGTGCGTTGGGTTTGGGACCACCTACATACATATCAATCCCCAATGAAAAAAAGCAACAGCTTTGCATGAACTGCTTCTATTCTGCTATGTCCGAACTTGGTAACTAATACGGCTGTTTAAGCTGACGTTGAGCAATACCAAAATCTTTCTCAGGATCGGGAAGGACCACTCTGAACCATTGAACACCAAACGAATTTTCAAACATGTAACTTCTTCAATCTATTGTTGGAGAAATAATACGGGCTAAATTGATGTTATGCTGTCTTCCACAAGAGTGTACAACTGCTGACATACAAGTACGTCGCTGTTATCGCGACTTGGCTTGAACGTCACTGTCGACAGTCATAACTTTCAACTCACAGATAATTTCGTCTATCTTTAGATAGCGTTAACACAAATAACAATATCAGCCATGAGATCACACGCAGAATTACTCTTGTCAACAGGTGCTACAAGAGAACATTCCAGCTTTGAAAGTTTTCAATTCAGTACCCGCCGGTGGAGGCAGAGGATGACCTCCACTCAACTTGGTAACTCGACTTGGCGCCAAATAGCGAAAAGAAATAACGACTGACTCGCTGTTATTAACTCGACTATATTCACGTACACAGTGTCTACGCCTGTAAAGAAAAGTATAGATATACTGACAAGACTATCGACTTATTTAATACTAAATTTGATTAAGTGAGGATTACTAAAGCAAAGGAGTCTTAACATATGAAATGGCGAAGGACACGTTCTTCTATCAAAACCATAAAATTATGCACCATACATCCTTATATGAAAAAATGGGTGAAAAGGAGTTTTATTGATATTAGAGTTTAGTCCGATGGGGTTAATTGAACTTATTTGATGAAGTAATAGTAATTTATTTACAGTTCTTATGGTATTTCTGATTCATATTTCTTTTAAATTGAACTCTATTACGTCAAACAAGAGGTTGCTAGCTTTTAAATACAATCACAAGTACAGTTTTTATCAGTAAAAGGAAAAGAGCCGCAATTTAGATATTTACTATCTTTAGACACGCAGAGAATCTGTTAAGATACAAACAACGGCGACACAGTGCATTTGCAAGTTTTCCAGTGAGATAACAATGATTCCACCTACAACAGCATTGCCAAAAAATTTTAACTTACACACAACTGACATGGAAGTCTACAAAAAGAAAATATTTAGACTAAAAAAACTATCCGTTGTTTCGAAATTTAAACTGTATAGTTCAACAACTTTTAAAAACACTATGTAAAATTTTTAAGAAAAAACTAATTTTTATTTTTTCAGTTACATACAATTGCCAAAGAAGGTAAGCATAGGTCCTCTACTCCTGTAATGACTTCGGTATACTCCGTAGAGGAAACCATAAAAAAATTTTTTTTTGCTAGCAGATATTGTCAGTCTACTGTCGAAAAAAATTAAAAATTTTACAAAATGATAACGCTTAAATAAATTTGCACTTTACTTAAAACTTAGGTCGTTTAGGGCTTAAAAATCAATAAAAATCAGCTGGATTTTTTGTCAGACAACTAATTGTCTAATTATTGTATAGAGAACTTTACACAGCTTATGCAAATTTTATAATTTGATAGTGATCGGTGCATTTGCCTCTGCGTAAACACCGAAGCCAATTTGAAAACTGTAGTTTTGAGAAAAACGAGTACAGAGATCAACTTATTGCCTACATTGAACAATGACACATTCGATTTAAAAAGCTGCAACTCAAAAACTATTTGATTTATCGATTTTTCGCTATAAACTATTGAAATAAGAAAAACTGTTTTTTTTTTATTTCCTTTAAACTTTATATAGCCCACAAATGATGTTAGTTACTGCAAGTCACGTATACGCTATGGCGCACACTTATTCCATATCAAACTTTGCTCGATTAACTTACTTAAGTATTGAAGACTATACACTTGTTGTAGGTGAGTTTATAATAGAAATGTTTTCTCAAAGTCTTAAAAGATTAAACAAATTAATTTTTTATTTAAATGGAAGACAATTAACAAAAAAAATTCAAATCTATCAAATTGAAGCTATGAACTTTTAGCGAATTTCTTTATTTTTTCATTAATTAAATCTTAAAAAATGATTAATAATTTATCTCACTTATATACTAATAGAGAAAAATATATAAATATTTAACCAACAGTACAAAAAATGTGGCAAATAATAAAAAATCAGGCACCAAATATACTTAACTGCTACAAAAAAACGCTAAATACGTCACATACTTACTAACTTACTTATACTCGTACTAGTGTGCACACCCATACACGACTTAGCTGCACATACTATACACACACACACATACACACAAATATACGCTCGACACTTGGCATACATAATAAGCACAAAAAACAGCAATAACTGCACGAAAAGCACATAAAAACCGCTGCAGAGTGTTGCAATTAACCTTGCCACATAAATCTATTTATGCCACATCATACAAAATTTATTTTAAATTTTTGCTTAGCCACTTCGCTTTATTTTATTTATTTTCGTTTTGCTCTCACATTTTATGATGTTTAGCAACAACATTTTGCAGAGTGTGCGCTAAATTTGCACGTCATGTTTGTGGCATGCCACATGACATTACAGCGTTTGCGTGGCACCAGCTAACACATTCATTGCCTGTGGTATCTCTCAATTTCGGTTTGAATTGCACGACGAGCACACGGGTGGCAGTGTGGGTGTGAATGTAGTTGTTATTATTGTTGCTTTCGACCTGCTTATGCACTTGTCATCGCGTTGCATGAATGCAATGAGTGCACATTTTTATGTAATTAGGGTGAAGTGGCGCTGCCACAGCAATTTCTACTTACCCAACTACACAAGTCTATGCTGAACTCACACGCATACATATATACATACATACATATAAACATAGAGATGAGTGCATACTTTGAAATGTCTGCCTCGTGTTGTAATGTCACTGCATCAACGCAATACACTTTTCAATCTTCACATTTCATTGCGTTGCTTGTTCGTGCGTATGTGTGTTTGTGCGGCCTATTTCTTATTTGCGGCTGTCTAACGGTGTCCTTCAAGTACCAACAAACAGTTCATTTGCTCAAGTGTGCATACACTTGCCCGCACACGACTTACCTCTTTTCCTTTCCGCCAAACCAATATAACGAGATTTCATTTAGTTTCTTTCATAACGCCTAAAATGCTGCAACACTATCCGCCTTTTGCAACGTCGCTCAGGTTTCTTTTAGACCTGAGTACTGCTAGCAAATCTCCCACTTCTATGCGTTGAAATCACATTTCAACACAACTTAATTGACTGCAAAGTTTATTTGATTTTCTCATTCGCATTCAAAGTTATTTTCCGCTCACCTTCAAGCTTCTAATACGCATATTGTACGTACATTCGCGTGCATTACTTTGCAAGTGAAAGTGTTCTGTATTTATTAGAACTTGCTTGCGTATGTGTCTCTAGGTTAACTCTTGAGAAAATTACATTCTAATGAAGTTGAAATTGAAAATTGTGGTTAATCTCTGTCGAGTGGCGAAGGAAATATGTATTCTGCTGACGTCTGATAGGCATTCATGGCTGCTGCACTTATTCTATATATATACATATATATAGTATAGACACATTAAAATACTTGTGTTGGCGTTATTGAAATGAGTTTGAGCTTATGGTTGTATGCTAGATTTTTAGAGGTAATGAGCTATCTTTGATTTTCCTTTTAAAGAAGCTCTGACAAAAATATCTACTATTCTTATAATTATTCTATAAGAATTATATTGATAAGTATATCTATTGATACATATTGTTAGAATTATTTTACTTAGTATATGTATAGATATACATATATAGATTTGCGCATATCTATTGTTCCTATGTTTACACTTTCATTTCAATTACATCTCGAATTTACTGTATAACTTTACCGGTGTGTGACTCAGGTAAGCAGTGGGTATTAAGTGCCTAAAAGTGGGCAACTTTAGTCACGTAAAAATTATTCGAAATTTAGACAATTTAACAAATTTCTAAACACCTGCAGGGAAAAAATTATTGCAATTAAAACTTGAAAGCCAAATCTATCTAAATTGCCGCAAAAATTCCAGAATTATTAGACTAATATCACTGAAATTTTTGTATTTCTAATTTTCTTTAACAGAACGTATTAAGTTTGTTACATTGAGAAAAAGGAAACGACGAAACCCTTTAAAGAATGTCGGTCGGTATGTACGTCTGTCTACCATATACGCCAAATAGTTCCTCAGTATGTAAACTATGGATCCAAAATTCTACACTCGTCTTTCCTACTCAAGCAGCTACTCATTTGTTGGAACACTCGATAGGGGATCGCGGGATCGCTTTGAAATGAAACTGCAATACAAACAGGCCGATCAAAATCAAGCTGCGGTTTAAAATTTTTTAACTTACGAAATATCCATTTAACTCACAGATCTAAACCAAGATAAAGATCTTCATAAACGATTTTTTTGAACTGAGAGATTTTTATGTCTGAACCGAACTATGAAATTTTTTTCCGTTACTCAGTGCTAACTAATTATATTAATAGCTTCAATCCTCTAAGAGTGTTAGAACTGATAATTTTTACATTATTGTGTAAAGATCTTCCAACGTTATCAAAATCTATGAAGAAAAAATCAAAGAGAAAATACATAGTTAGTTCCTAGTAGAACATGGTGGCGTAAAAGTAGATGTATAGGTCGCTAAAACTATATGAAATGAACATTTAAACCTATTTGGTTAAAATTATTTTCTACCTAAGTTTTCATCATATCAGTTCCGGAATTCTTAGACGAAATCAATAAAAATACTAGTGTTTTCAATATGGTATTGAAGAAAAGTCAAAATAATTTCTATCTCTCTCAAATATTCAGTTCTTAGCTCACCATTGACAGTCACAATGGAAAAGTTTTGCAAATTTTTCAAACTTGTGAACTAAAAATAAAAATAATAACAAAAAAAAAATTCATGAAATCGAATTTATAACTATTTTGAGGAAAAACGGTTAAACCCTACTCAGCCAAAATAATTGCTATCACGAGTGGTTTGTGCCTCTTAGAAATTACTTCTTATAAGACTTTCAGACTTTCTTCATAATTAAAAAATTCTTAATTTATTCTACAAACTCAATGACGTCTCCCTCAGAGTAATCTTCCTTGGCCACATTACACTTGTGCCAAACTATTTCTAATCTTCGAAACAGTTGTTAAAGTAAATTTCAGGTATAACCTTCAATGCGCGTTGTCATAAACGCTTAATGTCTTCAATTGACTAAGAACGGTTTCCCCGGAGCGATCGTTTGAGTTTGCTGAACAGCCAGAAATCTTACGGATATTGGTTAAAAATTTGGCGAAAAAGTCACGAAGAATCAATGCAGTATCCGGCCGTGATATTTGCGGTTTCGGCTCAACTTTGACGCGATATTCGGTCGATTTATCATCTGTTTCCGGATTGTAAGCAAAGAGCTAAGGCTCATCGCCAGTAATAATACATTTCACGACATTCTGGTAGTCAAAAAGGGCATTAACGCGATGTTATTGCAAAAAATTTAGAGATTTTGGAACCAATCGTACCTATTCTTAGGACGAAATGACCTTTCAAATGGTATTTAATGATCTAAGCGTCCGTGACATGGTTCGTCGTCAACGCGTTCTCGACCCTCTTTAAATAATTTATGCCAATCAAAAACACTGGGTCGCTATTCAAACTAAAATGTCTTGCTACTCGTACTCTTTCCCACGGTGTAAGTCAATTCTCCAGCTGTCAGCGTTTTTGTGTCATATATAGTACCTTTCATGCTGTAAGCTTAGTCGATGTCTGTGATAAACTGACACCAGAATTGAATATATATATATATTTTTAGTCACAGGCCACATACATTTGTACTGACTCCAAAAAAACTCTAGGTACTACCTGTGATGACTATCTGTTCCTGCCTATAAATATTGATTTTGTAAGATTAAAAATTCGGCTAAAGAGAGATTTTTGAAAACTGAGTAGATAGGGCCTATCGACTTCTGATTCTTTTTATATTTAATTAAATCACAAATGTAAAAATATTTATATATGTATATACATTTTTAGTTAGCCCTAACCTCATTTAATGAACATATGAGTCAAAGATATAGATGAGTATTGGTGAAAGCAATTACCGACTTATTCAGTAACCCAATCAGGAGACAAACGCGTCATGTACATAACATATTTTGTCTATTGAAGTACAAAAGCAATGACATAAGATTTCTAGTAGGAGGGCTAAGAAGTCAATATCTTATTAGGGAGAGAATCGCATCTATTGGTTGAGAGTCTTGGAAGTCACATGTATAAAACTTTGTGAACTTCATCAGAAGCATAATGGACCTAACTTTGCATAGACACGTGTATGAACTTTACAGCAGTTGGACAATTGGTCCACTAGTTATAGCATTATGATGATTCAAGATTTGACACTTGATTATATTGATAAAAACTGGTTTCATAGTTTATATTAATAAAGCATTATTTTTATTTGAAGAGCAATAATGATTCCAAAAAGCGATATGCGAGTTATGTTCTAAACGAAGCAACTATTCGTGAATGGTTTTCCACATTTGAAACAGGTCATATGAGCAACGAAGGCAAAGGAAACTGTAAACAGTATGACACAAAAATTAAAAAAAAAATAAAAAGGGGCTTAGGTGTTAAAAAAAAAAATAAAATAAAAAAAAAAATTGAACAAAAAATAAAAAAATTGATTTTTTGACACCTAAGCCCCCTTTTCGTAGAGCAGGTCACATATTGTGAATGTGTCTTTTTAATAATCTTATGCTTAGGTCTCAAGAGCGCTCTCGCTGAAAAAAAATTATCGATGTTAAGAGGTAATCGGCAAGATTGACACCTATTTTGAAGAAGTCGTACGAATTATTCTCTACGAAAACAGCTACCATAAACGGCTTAGAAGCAGCTATAAATCTAACTGTACTTGCCGAGACCACATTTGGTACATAAATACTCTTCCTCCTCTACATGCATATCCATATTTCAAAGTACTCCATTTATTTGGCGTCGTTGTTGCTTATTTGCACACTAATTTACTTAAGAGCCTTCAAAAGCGAGCTGACAAATTCGCCAACGACACAGCGACAAGCGCTGCCACCAACACGCCAAGAGTGTGTGTGTGTACAAGCGAAAGGCGCAAAGGCGCAAAGGCTGAGGCTGAGTTGCATTTCGGCATTACTTCGCTTGCACTTCCATTTTAATTTCAATGCAATTTAACAAGCATTTTGCATAAAATTTTAATAACAACTTTTTAATTACTTATTCATGTGCAGTGTAAGCAAGACTGTGATTAAAATTTTTCTCCCGCAAAATGTCTGCAGCACGGTCATGGTCAGGCAGCGGTGCCGAAAGGAAGTGTGACTCGGAGCAAGCAAGGAAAGGCAAGACGGGAGCTTGAGTTTGAGAATGAAAAGGAAAAATAAAATGAAAGGCGAGAAAAAAGTGTTAAGCTGACAAATAGAAAGAGCGAATGAGCGGATTAGAGACTAAGAGAGCGAGCGGGTGAGTTGCTGTGAGCGATGGGGTGACGGAGGGCAGCGTTCAGGCGCCGAGTGCTGTTGGACCTCAACTCATTTGCGCCACATCAATTCAGTTTGTCCGCTGCAACACTGCACTTTTGCTACACTTAATATTGTTTGCAAGTTGTTTGGTGTTTTTGCTGAGTGCGCTGCAAACAAACTTTTACTTTTAAATGTTTCTTTATTAGTTGTTTTAATTGTTTTTACTTGTTTCGCTCGCATTTCAAATATTCATTTTTGCTGCTTTGTTTCGAAACTAATTTCAATGTATATGTGTGTGTGTATGGGTTTGTTTCTATAATTCGTGTAGCCAGACTGGCAGCGAAACTTAGAACTTAATAATAGCAACAACAACAGCAATGACCAGCAACAATAACAAAATTACAAGCTCCGCAATTACTAGCGGAAAGTTCTTAAAAGCGCTGTTGAGACGGCGCGGGATCACTAAATAAACTGGAGAAGCGTGGAATGCCAACAACATCAAATACAAAAAATGTTAACATCGGCTGCAACGCAGCTATAATACCCTTCACAACTGTATTTTTCATTGCCTGAAAGGGTATAGAAACCTCTTTAGCTTGACTTGGATCGGCCAGTTTGTACGGCAGCTATATGTTATGGTGGTCCGATCTCAATAATTTGTGTAGAAATAGTAGCGTTGCTTTCAGCAAGTATCTGTACCAAATTTTATGAAGATGCCATGTATAAAAAAAAGTTTTCCATATAAGGTCTTGATTTGGATCGGTCAGTTTATATGGCAGCTATATGTTATAGTGATCCGATCTTAATAAATTTTGTACCGATTTTGGTATAGAAATCTCAAAAACCGAGAAAGTTTTCCATACAAACACTCGTTACCGATCGTTCAGTAGCTTATTGAGTAGAAAAGGACGGGAACAAAATTTCAGATCGATATCACAAAAACTGAAGGACACAGATATCGTAAACAGATAGATCGATGGACATGATTAAATCGACTCTATTCGCGAAGCTTATCATTTATATATATATATATATATACATATATATATATGTATAGCAAACGTAAATTAGTATGTTGAGGGTATAAAAATAACAACAACAACAGTGTCTTCATCAACCATATACTAACAACGCCGGCAATGCGCAACAGCAACACAATCGGCATGGCAAAAGTTCTGCAACAAACAGCAACATTTACAGCATAAAGCAACAACAACAAAAACACTAAGAACAACACAGCAACCACTCTTAACTGCGATTTGTGAGGAAATTGCACAAGTTTTCATATGCAATTTTCACTTGAGCGCCAAGCGGCGGCGCGGCAGTCAGGGCAAACGCTTTGCATTTGGCGGCGGCCAGATTTGCATGTAACTTTCCCTTAACTACTTGCAACACTAGAGAGCGTGCGTGCGTGCGTGTGGAAAACTGAAATCATTTGCATGCCGAAATGTGGCAAGTAATTGGGACAAATGCTCTACTTACTATTACTGTTATTGTTGTTGTTGCTGTGGCAATTTTTTTTTTATTTTCGTTATACTTCTCATAGTGTCCAGCTGCAAGGATTTAGAACATAAGAAAAATGCACGCAGAATTCTAAGCCGCTTTGTAGGCTCCTCCAATGTCACAGTGACTGTCAAAATATGCTGTCATCAACATTTTGAAATGCAATTTGCCCAACTTTTTTGCCACTTTTGTAATGAGTTGCAAGTTTATTTGATGAAATATTGTAATTTGGTGTTTTGCATTAATAATTTGATTGCAATTTGAAATGTTTACTTTAAAGAAGTTAGCAAAGAAATCAAGTGCTGATTACTTTTTTGGTAAGAAATGAATAAAAATATAATATTTAAATACGAATATCAAAAATAGGCATCAGCAGAGATAAAGTACAGTACATAATTTACCCTTTTTTTGGTGAAGGCGAAAAAGCAAGCCAAGCTGCTCAAAATATCAATGGCTTCTATTAGTGATGGGTAGATTAGACTGTAAGCTCTTGCTTTTAACGTGAAGGTCCTCCGATTTCCAGTTTTCCATTTTTCCTTTTGATCAAATACAAAAATCAATACCTCACTTCCAACTTCCTGAAAAAATATCAAGTTTCATGAATTTTATAGGAAACTGAATGCTTAATAAAACAGTCTTGTACAATTTTTTTAACCAAATTTTGATGGTAATGATACACCACGCTCCGGAAGGAGGAAATTGTCGACAGTGATATCATAAGTACATAAGTACATGTAACAGAATTCCACTTAAGAACTGCTGCTGAATCACTACAAATCGGTCGTATCGCGGTGAGCCGCCGAAAATGGTAGAAAAATCAGGAAGGTTTTGCTATGTATTTGATGGGATTGTTAGGAAATCATATAATATTCCCCTGTGGCCAAACTCTTTATTCGGAACTGTTCTCTCAACAATTTTATCAGCTGAAGGAATCAATTGTTCAGAAGCTGACAGTTTTGGCCCACAGAAGAGAAATTATGTTCCAACAGGAGGGCGCTAGGCCACACACACTGTACTGACTCCAAAAGAGCTCTGGGGGCTTGGTTGGCACCTAATGGGCCAAACGTGGTACTAAGTGATGACTACCTGTTCCTGCCTATAAATAATGATTTTTAAAGATTAAAAATTCGGCTAAAGTGAGATTTTTGAAACCTGAGCAGATAGGGCTCTATTACCACTGACTTTGTCATGTTAATTTTTTCATAAATAATTTAGTCATTAAAAGCTGGCGGCTCCTCCAGGGACCATTTAAGTTTTATTTAAAAAAATTTAAATTTGTAAACTACCATCTTTTTAATGAAAACTACGTGAATAGTTTGTTTAAGCTTCATTATTTAATGACAAAACAAAAGGTTTAAAAAAAGAGGTTTCAACATTACCCCGAGACACGCACAAAATAGATTTAATTCTTTAACAAAATCAATTTAACACTCACTGCATTTTAAAACCAGAGAGATAAAGAAAAAGATATAAAACCATGAAATAAGTCCACATTAAACCTCCTCTATATCCACTGTACCATTAAAACCAACGCACGCAATGGCTTCCTTGACTCAACCAGATGTGTACTTATGTTACATAATATAATCCATATCAGAATTATAAAAATATTGCATATTAAATATATGTATATATAATTTTACAGTCACTTCTCCCTTGACTAAAACCACAAAACCACTTGTATTGGCTTATAATTTTTTCCACCATTCCACTTATTTCAAAGTGATTGCACTAATTGAATTATTTAATTCAATATTTCACGTGAGTTAAACGATTTATGGCTTCATAAAGTATGGTCAGTGTTTAATGTGCTAAATCAAGTGGCAACTCCCATGAGAACCTGGCGCTGGAGTGACAAACGACAAAAGGCAATATTCTGAGTAAGTCGGAGACAGGTGGGTGTGTTGTAAGCACTGGCATGCGGAAAAGCTGAACATACGGAAATGTATGTGAGAGCAATGACAGCGGAGCTTACAGGTGGCGTATGTGTGTGAGCGGCGCTGACAAACGAGGGGAGTATGTGGGCGAAGCTAATGAGCTATGAAAAGAACTTGACCGAACATAAGCATTGAGTTGCTTACATTTAATATGGTCGTAGAATTAAATGTATATGTGTGTATATTTGTATATATGCCTGCTGGTGTTTAGCTAAGTAAAGCTTCGTAGCCCACGCAAAAATTTTAGCATAAGCATTAATTAATGTGAAAAATTCTAGGGAAAATGATAAAAGAACTGTGAAAAATCACAGTCAAAGCGCCGCTCCTTAGGGAAGGCCCATTTAATACACACCCACAAAGGGAGTGGTTTGTGAAAAGTTAACCGGAAGATATTCAATTTCATCCTTCTATGCGAGAACGGTTTGCCATACAGTGGAAAAAATAAATTACTTTATGCGACTTAAAATGAAAGAACTGTGCAGCTAAAATTTATAGAATTGAACATCCTCAAGAAGCCGTGGAAATTTTTAAGTTTTTCGGAACAAAAATTTTATAATCGCATCGATTGAACTTTAAATCACAAAAAATGATGTCAAAAAGTTTCAAAGATCTCGAAAATATTTTTATGGAAAAACATAAAAAGCGTAAGTGGAAGAAAAAGCTTTTTCTATGTTTGGCGAAGTTTAACGTTTTTAGGAGAACTTTTCTCAAAACTCAATCAATTATAGCTTATAATTATTTTTTTTTTCAATATTGCTTTTCATAAAAAGAGTCAACAATCTAAAAAAAAAAAACTTTTAATATTTTATAAAAACAAATAACTTTGCTAACGCTTTTCAAAAACTAAAGCCATAAATTGTATAAAAAAGCTTTTAAGTGAGCTTTGTAAGCTTTCGAGGTGTTTGGTTCTCTGCTTGCATCGCTTATTGCATGATTTTTATCAAACCTGGTCTGATATTTAATTAAAACCAGACAAATAATGTCAAAATAAATAAAATAGTGTTCCAGTACTTCTCTTACCGTTCTAATACCAGAATATTGATATAAGTTCATAGACCTACTGGTGCTTATTAATGTCAAATGGAGGTTCAGTTCAATTTAAGCCAAACTAATCATCATAAAGAACGTCAGAGTGTGAGAGCGTCTTGTTACCTAATCCCTTGAACTGTGAAGATCTTAAATATCAAAGATGAGGCAGAAGCATAGCAGGTGTTCCAGCGACCCTCGCATGCCAACTTCCCTGCACTTTCTGCACTGTACAGTCGTTACTTATGTCCATCTGGCTCCCATATGATTCTTCTAGTTTCTGACATGGCAGTCTTTTCCAAATAGTGTGAGTAAAAAGCATGCGCATTTTCTTTCGGAGCTTTTGCATATGATCTTGGCGATCTTGCAAGTCCTTAAAGCATTCCATCCCACCCTGATCCGTAGACACTTTCGAAAATGTCATTGCACATGTATTATCCTTAGTGACTTCCGTAATTCATGTACAGGAAAACTGGCTCCGCAGCCAGAAAAAAAGCGCTTTTAACACTCTCATTAATTGTTTCTTTCTCGGAATTTCTTTGTGGCCTGGAACCCAGTTATATGCAGTCGCTTTCCGGCAGCCAATATATCTGCTGCATTTCTGCTTTTAAGGACATTTTCTGACCATATATATTACCAAATACCAAACTTCAGCAACGTTGCCTACATTTTGGCGCAAAATTTAAAGGCAATACCCATAAGTAGAACAAGAATAATAATAATAAACCAACCGAAAAGAATAACAAACAGTTAGTCCGGTAGAAAAAACAATAAAGAAAAAAAGAAAATATACTAATATAGCTTAATGAAACAACTTCTAAAATCAAATCCTTAGAATAAAATCCAGTAAATGTAGATATAATGAGTTTTACATTTTCTTTCACAAGCCAAAAAAATTTATTCAGTAGCTTTCAGAAATTTAAGTAAGTTTCGCGATTTTATGTATTACGGAAGTCACTAAAGACTATATTTTATGTGTTATATTTGCTGCTTATGTTAGGAACATTCTTGGAATTCTTAATTTCATTAGAAATATATTGAAATATTACTAGAGTTAACCGTCGGGTAAACTTAAGATAATCAATAGGACTTAACTCATCACTATATTAAGACTGTATGCCAACTATAACTCATTTTCTCTTTAATCTACACTCCTTCACAGTTGTTTCCAATCTTGCTGTAATACTTACCCCACAGGTTATTACTAATGAGACAAAGTTGGCTTTTAGCTGCCGGTCACATTTAAAATTACCAACGAAGAGCTTTTAGTGGACAGAGCACCTGTAATAGCCAAACAAAATTATTCCATGCAAACTCTGTACTCAGAATTATGTTTGTAAATTAACACTCGTTTGCATACATCCCTTAACTGTTTAAAGGCGTATTATGTCGCATGTTTGCATGCGCGCACATATTTACCCTTACGTGCTGTACGTTACGTAACGTTTAAGCTAATTAATCAATTACGAAATATGTTTGCGCTTTGTAGTCGTTGCCGATAATAATCACTTTGCTCTAATTTGCTTATGTACAATGCAATTAAGACGATGTGCTTACAAACATGAACTCAGATATGTTGCTTATATACATATGCGTATTAATCTGTGAGTTTATTAAATAAAGGAGGTGTGTGTCTTCGCTAAGCGCTGGTATGTCGATCGTTCCTTTAAGCTTAAAGCACAAAATCGAATCGGAAGCAAGACAAATATTTTTTTTTTATCAAAAGTTGGTATTCGTATGAACCTAAGATTCATGCAAAATTAAGCTTCTCTGATAGGATTTTGGTGTGATATTAAGAAGTACTAAATATCTTCAACGAGAAATTTACATTATAACCAGAAAGCTTATACAGAGAGTTTATGAAATTCGAGTTTTCTTCTGTTTGATCTTTAAGAGTATGAAACTTGTTAAACAACCAACTTAATTAAGGTCAAGAAATGGAAATTTTCGTCACGATTCAAGTGAAAATCTAGAAAATGATTTCGCATAGATCTACTGGCTTTCCATAGACTGTAGGCGGCTTTCAGATCTAGTATCTAGTATTACAATAACTTACGAAGAGAATAGGAGCAGAACTTGCCTCACATATTAGGTCTTAAATTATACTTATAAAGCAACCGACAAGAACTCACTACATTGAAGCGAGTCATTAGCCGAAAACCCTCCAGGATTTGCCACTATAAACGAGGCAATAATTTTTTATCATGACAACGCTCGGCCTAATATTGAAAGACACTTCGTGAAGGCTTATAGTCCAGATTACGTACCACCTTACTACCATTTTTCCGGCCAAGACGGCGCAGTTTTTTTAAGATGAGATCTACTTGCACAAAGTGCCGGAAAAATGTGAAAATTATTTAGTTTTAGATGAGCAGTTTCACTTCGTGAAAGCTGAAAAGGACTTTCTACAGAAGGTTCTTGGATTGACTCCATATTTATCGAAGATACTGACATCTGAGTTGTTCAAGAGTAGAAAACAATTACAAAAACAAATATGGAGGCCTTGTTATGTTGTTATTACAGAAACAGAAAAACTAAGAAATACTCAGAAATGGTTTTAGTAGTCTTGATTGGTTTTAAAGCATTAACAAATATTACATTAAGTAGACGACTTCCTGTACGTAATTGATTTTTTTTTTATTTCTGAAATAATCTGGACATCGTACAACAATTATTACACATATTCTCTAATATAAATATAAGTGTACTAATCCCACACTTAATATACTCACGCCAAGGAATCATATAACACCGACAGAGAACCTTCTTTGACACTCCTGCACACCTCACAACAGCGCTGTTGAAGGCACGAAATCAAAGAGATTACCGAGATAAAACGCACTGCATGGACGGCTTTGATGTTGACACTTGATTATGACCCTGTGGCATACGGCAACACATTAACGAACGGCACTCGGTAATAAGTATTAAGTTTGCGGCATTTAGTCAAAGGACAATGGTCGACACACTTGCTCCACTCGTTGGCTTCGTCATTAATCTAATGAGTTCCTATATCTTTAGCAAAGTTGAACAGTCAGTCAGTCAGTTAAGTAGTCAGGCAGCTGGCGAGCTGACCTGCCGGCTACCATTCACGCTGCTTCATCCTCTCTCATACGAAGCGCTCATTTTATTTTATTATATGGACTTTCAATCGATGCTTGGTCCGTGCTGGTCACGTTGCGGTTATTTAAGCCAGAGTGTTGACCGTGTGGTACGCGAGTATGTGTGTGCCACACAAATCTTCACTCATTATCACATTGTATTGAGCGGAGTGTTGAAATCCGTATTTTTTGTATTAATACTTTTTGTTGTGGCCTAGACGTTGACGGATAACCAGAAGAACCACAACACACAGCTGCTGTGGCCACCCTGTATGCTCCTAGGATTCTACTAATAAGAGTCAGTACCTACAAGTACCAGCTGTCCCTGTATTTATTTTTGTTTTTCTTATTATTACTATTTACTCTCCCCTTCTGCTCGGCTACTTAATACTTGTTGTTGTTTCATAATAACGCTCGTTGACAGTAATTAGTTGAGGTTCTTTCAGGGGCGCAGTTGACACTCTGAAGTCTATGCATCACTCTTTTATCGCAACAGAAAAAAACACACAAAAAATATATATAAGAATCGAGCCAACCACTGCTGCCTCATGCTGTTGTTGTTGTGCTCGTAAGTAAGTCCGTAAGTTTGCACTGCTCCCGACTGCGTCTGCTAAATGAGTAAATGAAAAGGTTATTAATGAGTTGCGGATGAAGTGGCCATATTGCGCTGACACGCTGTCACCGAGCAGTAACTGCCAACTGATGGACACGCGGCACCCTGACCGTTCTCTGTCAGCCCGTGTGAGCGCAGCACAGAGCTGCGTCGCCCTCGCCAGCCATCCATCCATCTTTCAGTTTGTTTTAGTTGGCAACTCATTTTGCAGTCTTTATGTTAATTAATGTGACATTTCGGTCATAATAGCAAAATGATACCTTAAACTTTTCACACTCAATTTTTTACTCAAAACTTTTGCTAGAAAGTCAATTGAAAAGGGTTTCTTCTAACGAAATTACAGTTATTTCATTATTGAGTGTATTTTGGGTAAATGTAAATTTAATTATTGGGTATTATAATGATGGCAACTGTTAAGACTTGGTTGAGTCAGTTTTGATACGATATAATATTTGATTAAGCTTTGAAGAACCACAAGAAAAAATTTAATGCCGATCTCGACGAATAATGCTTAAAACTGGGATAAGAAGATAACTTTGAAGCTCCAACCAAGACCTTCAAGATATTGAAGAGACGATAAATTTCAAACATTTCTGGAAATTCAAATCTCAAGGAATGGTGTACGAAAATGAGATAAGTATTTGGACAGTAAAAAAAGTTTAGAAATAAAACTGAGATGTAAGCTGTTTGCAAGGGTTCCATCATCCACTTGACAGTATCATCTTAGCAAATTTTAACCGCACTGATTCATATAAAGTGAGCACGTAAACCGAACCGAATTTTTCTTCGTTTAATATCTTTTTGTTCGTAGGAAGTTTGATCTCCATATATGCTTGTGTGTGCATTTGACAGCTATTTGTTTGCGGAGAAAATATTAAATAATGAGTTTGTTCAAAATTTAGGTTTTCCAATGAAATCGTGGAACAAAATAAATCGGAATCGTTGAAAATGTTACAGAAGTTTACTAAAGACTCTCTCCCATCACAAACACTAGTATTTGAGAGTCAAAGCACTCAGCGAAGGACATGAAGTCAGAGAATACTTTCCGCATGCGATCTGCCTATCCAGCTCTGTTAATGTTAATGACGATAACAAAGAAAATTTAAAAACAAGAAAAAACGTTAACTTCGGTTGCACCGAAGCTAAATACCCTTCACAGGTGCATTTCTGTTAGTAACTATGTGTCCAGTTTGTATAGAAGCTATATGCTATAGTAACTCGTTCTGAACAATTTCTTGGGAGATTACATTGTTACCTTAAAAAATAATCTATACCAAATTTCGTGAATATATCTTGTCAAATGTTAAAGTTGTCCATACAAGGACTTGATTCCGATCGTTCAGTTTGTATGGCAGCTATATGTTATAGTTAACCGATCTGAACAATTTTCTCGGATATTACATTTTTTCCCCAGAAAATAATCCATACCAAATTTGGTGATGATACATTGTCAAATGCGAAAGTTTTCCATATGAGAACTTGATTCCGATTGTTCAGTTTATATGGCAGCTATATGCTATAGTGGTCCGATATCGGCCGTTCCGACAAATAAGCAGCTTCTTGAAGAGAAAATGACGTTTGCAAAATTTCAAAAGGATATCTTAAAAACTGAGGGACTAGTTCGTATATATACAGACAGACGGACAGACGGACAGACAGACGGACATGGCTAATTCGACTCAGCTCAACATCCTGATCATTTATATATATACTTTATAGGGTCTCCGACGCTTCCTTCTGGGTGTTACAAACGTCGTGACAAAGTTAATATACCCTGTTCAGGGTATAAAAATAGTGCTTGAAAATACAGGTGTTGAAATCAGTGGGACAGCAGAGAATCTCAGTATTACTTTAAGTACACTGAAAATATTTTGGGCTGGAAAACCTGCATATTTATTTTAAACTTATACATTTATTAAACGCATCATTAGAGAGTGGCATTCCAAAAATTAGCCGAAACCGAAAACATTAAATTTCACTGAAGGCGCTGATGGCTATCCCAGTTTATTGACTTAGCGAAAGGTAAACTAAAAACATATAAGAAAAAATTGTGATAAAAAAGTTAGTAAACAAAAGGGTCATTGACCTCTTAACATGTGAACAAATGGGGAACTGATCTCAGCAAAAAGTGAAGAAAGGTTTCATTTTAACTGTGACAACATCAGCGGAATTATTTTGTTATTGACGTTTAGGAGTTTCTGGATCTCATACCGAGGTCAGTGATCTTTATTGAAGTCAATGAAACCTTTATATTCTTCCACTAATGGCCTCTTTGTTTACCTTATGGAAAATTGGATAAAGTTTTGATTTTTGATTTTTTCTATATCTTTATTTTGGAGGCAATATCAAAAATGTGTAATGTGATACGAGAAAATATATTTTACCTTTTGTCAGTCCGGGTCGTATATATCTAGATAGTATAATCATACATATACATACACTCTGGGGATAGTAATATTTTTACTGTTGGAGTTCTACTTGTATTAATCACTATCACAGTAGTGTTCAGGTGCAGAAATTACGGCTTTTGTCCATTAAATTCCGTGTCTGTTCCGATTACTTGGACCATAATGCTTGTTCTTCCGCCGTCTTGTTCAATATGATATGACAGTTCTTAACGATACCATTCATTCTCAATATATTAGGTTTCGAGAAATATTGCTGCATTATTCACAGAAGATACTTAACTAAGTAAAAAATACTGTCTCAAAAGCTTTCCTCGAATCATAAATTAGAAAAATACCTAAATCCGCTTACTTCTTCAAAACAATTGAAAATAGTTGCATTTCACACAATGCATGACATCTTAAGCCATCCAAGAGTCACCATTATTGACTTGACACCAAAATAACGATGACCTAAATTCCTCACAACAACATTGTTCTATATTTTAAGCGGGAAATTCCACAGCAGATAAAATTAGCAATGCAGCTTTTTATGGCCGGCTTTGTCCTATGTCAACAATTGAAAATTTCAAAGAAAGTGTTTTGGTGAATTCAAGCGAGACGCTCGTAAAATTCGTCAGGCAAATAACCATCAGTGCATGCCATATATGAGTATACATACATATGTATATACGCTGACGTCACATTTAAAGAATGCGGTCATAAAAATAAGCTAATTAAAATGTTTTTGATTCGAAAAATTTCAAAAAAAAAAAAAAAAAATATATAAAAAATTGATAGCGTTAATGCGAAAAAGTCAATAAATAATTTTTAAATGTAATTTTAAAACGAAAATAAAATCCAAATATATTTACTTATGTTTTTGAAACATTTTTGAGCTGATCCAACCAAAGACACTTATTTACGCGTAAAATGAGTGATCAATACAAAACCCACTGACATTTGACCTTCTGTAGTTTGGATATAAAATCCTTCGACTAAATCTAGACTAAGTTCTAATGACGTTTGATTTTTTAGAAAGTAAATTAAGATTGTTTTTCAGTGATGCTACGAAAATGTATTTTGATCAGATGGCAACATCTATAAAATTTTTGTTAACAGTAGACGTTCAGAATGGGCTTTAATTACATATCTATTTAATTTCGTATTTTTATTTCATTATATTAACTAAAAATTTCAAACAGGTGGCAACTTTCCAACCCTTGTTGTAAAAAAAACATTCGAATTTTTACTAGCAAATCCAAAAAACTGTTCATATCGGTGCATCTAAACGTATAAGGAATTTTTTCATAACAAATTTTAGCCAGGTGGCAATCCTTTAATAAGAATTTTTAGCATTGCGACTTTTTAAAATTTTAATAAACATTTAAATAATTTTAGCTTCACATTCGCAGTGTAATGATAATCAAGAGAATTTTCACTTAAACATTTTAATTTTGTGGCAACATCTTGACACCTTTCAAATTCCACTATTTAAGAACGTCTAATCCCTTAAGCTTTAAGTTTAGCAAATTTTCACACTTCAGCGAGTAAAAGTGTTTAATCGATTTTTTTTTTTGTTATTATTGTATTAATAGAAAAGTAACCGCCAATGGTGCAATTGCACCGCAAATACCACAAACCAATTGCAGTTATTTGATTGCAAACAAACATATTTACGTGACACGTCTGTATATACGAGTACACAAGTTAAAAGTTCAACACACGAAGCTTTTCACCCAACGATCGAGCACACACTCGGTCAGTCGAACAGCCATTCAATCTAACACTGCGCATCCTTTCAATAGAGTGTCGAAAATGTTTTACGAAAAAAGCTGTTAAATAATCAGTGAGTGAATGAATCAGTTCAAACGTTCACTTAGTCCACTTTTCAGTGGCGATGAGACCGCAAAACTGCATTTTCATTTACTGAAATCATTTTGGCGGATTTTCGGTGCAGCAATACATTGATGAGCAGAGAAACCGCAAATGTCTGCCACATTGTTGCATACAACTGTAATTTGAACAGCACAGGGTGTGACAAAAGAGTTTTCTCAATGTTTTTTCTAACTAACTGGGCGTGAAGGACTGAATTTCGGCAGGGTGAGGGCTGATCATAACCTTAGCTTCATCTAATATAGATTATAGATTATAGATTATAGATTATAGATTATAGATTATAGATTATAGATTATAGATTACAGATTATAGATTATAGATTATAGATTACAGATTATAGATTATAGATTATAGATTACAGATTATAGATTATAGATTATAGATTATAGATTATAGATTATAGATTATAGATTATAGATTATAGATTATAGATTATAGATTATAGATTATAGATTATAGATTATAGATTATAGATTATAGATTATAGATTATAGATTATAGATTATAGATTATAGATTATAGATTATAGATTATAGATTATAGATTATAGATTATAGATTATAGATTATAGATTATAGATTATAGATTATAGATTATAGATTATAGATTATAGATTATAATCTATAAATTATAGATTATAGATTATAGATTATAGATTATACATTATAGATTATAGATTATAGATTATAGATTATAGATTATAGATTATAGATTATAGATTATAGATTATAGATTATAGATTATAGATTATAGATTATAGATTATAGATTATAGATTATAGATTATAGATTAAAGATTATAGATTATAGATTATAGATTATAGATTATAGATTATAGATTATAGATTATAGATTATAGATTATAGATTATAGATTATAGATTATAGATTATAGATTATAGATTATAGATTATAGATTATAGATTATAGATTATAGATTATAGATTATAGATTATAGATTATAGATTATAGATTATAGATTATAGATTATAGATTATAGATTATAGATTATAGATTAAAGATTATAGACTATAATATAGTTTGAACATCCTCACAGAACAGCTTCTGTAACATAATATTCGACCTTGTGGCGCACCTTGTATATATCCAGGTGTACCAGTATTGACATAGGCGGCTGCACTAGGCCAATTGCATTTGACTGAGGTAATTTTGGCTATTTAAATGGTGATTTTGTTAGCGCTGCAAATGTTTTACCCACAAACACTCTCGGTTGCAAATCGCACCGCTTGCCTCGGTAACGATTCATTACTTAGGAAAATACAAATTGGTCTGTCACCAAATGATTGGCGTTGAAAATATATACACATCTGTATATGTACGTATGCGACAAATTTACCTGTACCGTTACATTAAATATGCCAATGAAATAAAGTAGTACATATGGGGTTTGAAGTACACAAAATTATTTTTCAACGATATTGCTGAGCTGTATAAAATTTTATGGCAACGTACGTGATTATAGCTTGATTTTGACTGTTCATCTTGTATGGCAGCTATAAGTTATAATGGTCTGATATCGAAACTTTCTTCAGATATTGTAACGTTGCTTCAGAAACAGTTCATGACAAATTTCCTAAAGATATCTGGTCAAATAAAACAGTTTCTCATAAAAGAACTTAAGTTCAGTTAGAATGTCAGCTATAAGCTATAAGGGTCTGGTATCAGCGGTCCCGAGAAAAAAGTAGCTTCTGTGGGAGAAACAGACAGTGGCGAAATTTCAGGTCCATACCTAACAAACTCAGAGACTAGTTCGAGTATATAGAGACAGACGAACACGGCTAAACCAACTCAGCTCGTCATACAGATCATATACCCATATACAAAAGTCTCCGACGTTTGATTCTGGGTGTTACAAACTTTTTGGGAAACTTATTATATCCTGATCAGGAAATAATTTTTGAACAGAGTTGCCACCTATTTAAAAAATGTAATCAAGTATACTATATAAATAAGTAATCCACCGCATTTAAAACTGTACATGTTTAAGAAGTTTTACACCCGAACATATTTTTGATAAGGGTTGCCACCAGTGTAAAATTTGGTATTCCATTAAAAATTATTTTTCAAATGTTGCCACCAAAACTATATATTATTATGAAATATTCACTTACGAATATAAACAAAAAAATAAATATTTGAGGTAGCATTGCCATCTGGTCTTAAAAATGTATTCAAGCATGTTGAAACAAAAACGTGAAATAAAGTCAGGTATATAATTTTGAAAAGCAAGATCTCTGATGGTATTTCGGTATTTTATATTCGTCAATTAAAAAATAATAATCCTAAGGAAAAGAGTCGTTGTGTCATACTCTAAGAACTGACGAAAATTTATAAAAGCCGAATCTCGGCCAAAATTGTTTGCTCTTTAATATTACTTACCAAATCTATTATAAGATAAAAATCCAGAAATGTATAATTTACTTAACATAAAAAAATTCTTCTTTTTCTCATTCTTAGAAAGAAAGCGCTGTATTTTCGCCTGAACTCCGCTTAGCAGGAAAACTATAACTGTAACTATCAGCGCAGCGCATTTATTAATTACTTAGTTCCTCTTAATCATATCCCGCAGTCGGTTTTGCAACCTTAACCAGCGCCGCCTTCCCGCTTCGACACTAACAAGCTACAATTTTTTTTTTTTTTTTTTTTTTTTTGTTTACCGACAACTTCGGAATGTGTATGATTTTTAGATTTTAATTATGCGCGCATATCATGTGACCCCAACTTCCACAACTGAAAAACTCCGTATTTGTTTAGGAACGAATATTTACCGTTAAACTACTATTTTGTGGGTGGAAAAAACGGCGGCCGCACAAAACTTACTCCTCCACGCTTCAATGGCAGTGCTCCAGCCCTTTGCCAGGCAACTTGCAATCGCTCACATGGCAATAGTAATTGTGGAGTCAAGCCCCGCTGCCGCCTCTGCTCTAGCTCTTGCTAGCATTAGCGCCGAACCGCGCTGGTTTCTTTTTTTATTGTTTTTGCAATAATCATGGCAAAAGTTTTAATTAATTTTCCTCGACATGCGCTATCGACAACAACACAAACATAAAAAGCATATGCGCTGTGGCTTGTTTGCATTTACTATTTAATGACAGAGTGTTTGTTGCATGCCACAAGTATTCGGTGGAGCATTAATATACAGTTACAATGCTAACTATACACGTTTGCATACATTTATGTGATTGTTTGTGTGTGGAGGAGTTTTCTGTGTGCTTCCACCTGTTTTTCATGTTGATGGAACAGCGAAATATGAATGTTGCCACTTTTAATTTAGTTCATCAAAGCGGAAGTTATAATGCAAATTTATGCTCAAATTCCCACAAACACACTCGTATAGACATGTGAAATATGTTTTCTTCCACTTTTTAATAACTATTTGCAACTAAGAATAGATCTTGTTGGCAGAGCGATAAGTCAATAGTTCAACGAAACATGCAACATTATAATACAACTTCCATCGAAGTTCATGCTTCGTCTCAACAGTTTTATAAAATAATTTAATAACGTAGGCCGATGAAGTATTTGTAACCTTTGGAACATATCACCATTTCCTTGGAGGCTACTAATGACTTCATACTTTGGGAATTTCAGATCGATGTATCAAAAACTAGGGGAATAGTTCACTTATACTCATAAACTTCTTAGGGTATCCGAAGTATTCTTATGGGTGTTACAAGCATTGTTGCAAACTTCACATACATTGTTGAGGGTTTAATGAAGCATTTGAATGCAGATCAAGTTAATCTGGTGGTCAATAAGTCGTTAGCGATACTAGATGGAGTTCACTTGCTAAATCCATGAGGAGTAGTCATCGCTTAGGATTCCTGCGCTTGACGCGAATTTTAACAGACTCTGCTGCGTCACTGTCGATACTTCCTCCACTGTATTACACTGTGAGGACCCCAGATGCTAACAGCGTAGTTTTGCCAATGCGGAACAAGTACATAAGAGATTCTCCATTGTTTCCCTGGTGCCCTGTACTAAACATTTCAATCAGTCAGCCCCATTCTCCGGGCGTGTGCCACCACCAGACAGTGACTAGTTAAGATTTTGATCATGTGCCCATGTCTGTTCTACCGAGTGCGTATTTTCGTGTATTTTCGATCAACCGGTTTGCACATGACTTTTGTAGTCTTGCACCCTGGTATAGACAGTGCATGGATTTCTCATTGGCAATCTCGTCCACTATATCATTGCCCTAAGTGCTTTTCTAGCCTGAAGCCCAGTGGAAATGAAGTTATTTGATTCTGATAACACTTTTCACTGCTACCCTGTTTCCCAAAATACTTCTGGCCGATATGCGTTACGAGGATGTTGACTCTGGAATTTCTTGCAGGTGTGTTAGAGATCACCTCCGCGGCTTTCGGAATAGCAAAGACCTCAGCTTGAAATATACTGTTCAGACAACTTAAGCGGCTATCTTATGCCTAACTATGGATAGTATATTCCTGCACCGACTCCATCATCCATTTTCGAGTCATCCGTATGAATGTTTGGAGTGTTCCGCGTAGCTAACATTGAAGTATGTTTACATTCTTTCGTAGTTGAAAAGTGGAATCATGTAGCCGGTATTTGCCCAACCACCATTACCCATCGAGTTATGCCCGAAGGTTCTACATGTAAATTCTCCTTCAGCCAGCAGTCGTCCCCCCAATTTTGTTGCGCAGTTTTCAGCGAAGAGGTCTATAGATGGCGGGTTTTTAACCAGTTCAAGAGTTGCCGTTGGAGTTACTTTTAAAGCTCCCGCTATGCATTTGGAAGTGTATGCATTATATATTTTCAGAAACTGCTGCAAATATTTGGAGAAGTCTTTCCGATTTTTTCAAAACTACTGGTCAGCATTCGGTCAAACATCTTGAAGTAATACCAAATCATTTAAAAACTGGACTTAAGCAGCTAGATTATGGCACCTTCTAGAAGCATTTTGAAATCATATATTATTGAGCAATTTTGGGTTAAATTTGGTTAAATTTAGTGGTCTTCGAAACATAGCTTCAAGCTCGATTGAGCATACAGCTAATACAAATCCATAATTATTTCCGGTCAGGATTACATTACACAAAACTTTTTGAAGTTTAGGTTATATTCTTTACCAACAGTAGCAACAGAGGGATGTGGTTACATATACCTAAGTCAAGCAACTCCAAAAACTAAAGTCTTTAAAGAGAGATTTTGACATATGTATATAAACATTCATAAAATCTCGTTATAGATTGAAAGCTCCGATAATAAATGTATACACTATATATATCGAGGGGAAGTTTCGCTTTAGCCTCGAACACCAGAGATTTATGTACATTCATTACAAGGAACATCTTCGGTTAAAAGTTCACAAAGTTCACGGGTTTCATGCAGATTTTTTAACGGTCTAGGTATTCGAACTCCACTTTCTTTCTACTTTTTTTCTTGACTTCATGCCCCTTTTATTTATCGACTTTTCAACCTTGCATGTGTAGGTAATATAAAGGCCTGCCTTCAACTTTTCCAATCTGGGACCCTAACATGACACTCAACAGTCTTTGAGCCCGCTGACCTGTACATAATTGAAAGTAATACAACTTATTGCCCTTCAATTATTCTAATAAAACTACTTTCCCTTTATGGTATGTAAATGTCTATGACTCAATTTGTGAACCCCCTACAGAAGCGAATAAAAGGGGCGCGTTAAAGCGAAAGTAAAACAAGAACGCCGTCGTGTTGAGAATTACAAAACTAACACGATTATTGCTTAGCTGTTAGCTGCTGGTGTTAGCTCCCTTCCAGCAGCGAGGGCAAATAAGCAGTGACATTGAAGAAAATTAGTCTCCAGGGTAAATGCAGCCGCCGAGCGCTGAAGGCGTGCGCTTGCCCTAGAAAAATTCACTTGCCGCGTTGGCTGCAGAACCGTGCACCGTTGTTGTTGGCGTTGACTTCATCGCTCACTGTGTCGGGAGCTTGGCAATTTTTCTTCACTTTGCAACATTGTAATCTGTAATTAGTGATGTTTCCACATTCATTTTGCAGCTATAGGGAACAGTTAGTCAGCTGACAGCTCCCGGGGTTGGCAGCTTAGGAACTCAATATTTGTTTACTCGTAGTGTGTGTGTGTGTTGTGGCAATTACACACATTTCAAATGCATTGGGTTTTAAATTTAAATTTTTGCCCGCCTTAAAATGGCCAAGTCTCAAGCGAATGCCACAACTGCCAGCAGAAAGTCAAGTGAAAGCCTTAACGGCACCAAGTCCTAGGGTCCACAAATGATGTAATTGTTAATTGAATTGTATAAAATTGCATTTCTTCCGCTTTAATTGCATGGTGCTGAGTTTCCCGAGCTCCCCTTCTCAGTTACTGAGTAAGTAAAACTCAAAACAGTATTTATTCGTTTTGTGGTTTGGATAGGTCAATGGGTAGTTTCCTTTAGATAACAAGAGGTTCCATATGGATCATTAAAACTCTGTTTTCTCACAAGCGCTTGGCAAGCTTACGAAAAGCCCACAGATCCAAAGCTAGAACACGTGAGAACCACAGGGCACCGACTCGTTCCCCTTTTGAGGAAATTGCGGAAAGAGTGCACTTTATTACGAGCCCATCGGCTTTACAGTTTCCAGGGATTCTACCAAAACCAGGAGAGGAAGTATTAGATCGAAGTAGCTAAGCTATTGCTAATGAAGTCAGATGTTCCTTAACTAATCTGTAGGGCACAATAAGTGAGCTCAAAACATCAACTATCGGAGAGAATGCTTATCGTTCGGAAGTAGGCTCTACTATTGTAATTTCGTTAATACTCGAGCAAACGTTCGATCTTGCTCTGATCTGGATGGGTTTATGAGCCCTTTAACTGGAAATAAATAACATATAATTTTTAATTCCACGCATAACACCGACTAAAATAAAGTCTCGAACTGCACAAAAAAATTGTACAGCCCAAATCGCGTGACGCATTCGTAATCACCGGTAAATATATCGAAGTTAAAAGCAAGGAAGATTGACAACAAAAAAAGAGCATCAGATAAACAACACGATGCCTTTGCTGTCTTCATTTATTTTGAAAAAAAAAACCCCCGCTTGTATATGAGGGATGCTTGCCACTGCGGATTAAAATTTGAGTTTTGGGCTGCAGAAACAATGGAAAAGTGTGGCACAACAGTGCGCATACAAGTATTGGAATTGGCATTGGCGTGCCACATGCTGTTATGCTAAATGTTGCATGTGGCAATTTACTTTCGTTATGTCACGCGGCGCTTAAGTCAAAGTGACAAGCTGAAACGGCGCTTAATCTGCCGCATAATCTGTCATAGTTACCGGAGGGTGCCAGTGCGCACCAACAGCTGCGACAACTCATGGATGTCAACGGCAATAAAAGACAACGCCAAAGCAAAGTAATTGCAACGGCAATAATACAAAGCGCTGGAGAGCAACTACAGCTGTGCCACCTAGCAGAAGTGGCAGCGGTACCTCTGTGTGCCACTTGTGCCGCATTGCGTGAGTGCGAGGTGGAATTGAACTGTGACCGTTGCGTCGATTTATTTTGCCAATATTTGCATTTATCCGATTTATGTCATTTACCGTGTAACGGGATCTCTTGTTGGTGCAGCGTGTAATGATAATTTTTATGCTTTTTTTTTTTATTTTATTTTGCCCAGCGTTTAAATAACTGCAGAGGAAAGAATTTTAAACGAATGGTGACGGTAGACCAGGTATTAACAGAGAAAAAACTTTAAAAGTATTGCAGCAAGTTTCCTATTTGACTACAGCTGTGAGGTTATTAACAGATTCTCTAAGCGAAAAAAGAACTTTAAAGTCAGTGGACAAACTATCACAAAAAAATTTCCCGTATTTCGGCAATTTAGGAATGCATTAACGAAAGACAGGATGCTTTAAAGGGTGATCCCTTTCGAATTTCCCTACATTTTAAGAAAAACCACCGAAACTTTAAATTTAATGGGGAATGTTTATCACGATTCGAAAAAACTTTTTTTGGCATTTATCTTTTGAGGCTTATTCCTTTAAAATGTTGGCTGCGGCTAAGTAAGTAACTAATATGAACTGTTTTGTTTCGTGTGAACATAAGACGCTGATCTAGTGAGAAAAATTATTTCTTTGCGAATAAAGTATAAAAACGCGGCTGATTATTCTTTTTAAAAATTTTTTTTTGGGAAAAAAAAATTTAGACATAAGTGTTGGCTTCTAACTCGCTGATAATAACGTCATATTGACCCGACAACTTGATGTTTTTACAAGCCATATATTAATTTTAAAAATATTACTAAATTTAGTTAAGGAAATTTATTTTTGTATTGACATTGCTTTGACTTGGAAACGATAATAATTGAAGTCACGTTTAACAAGCTCGTAAAACCATACAAATAACTCTTAAGGGGCTATACGAGTACCAGTGTGACATTTTAAAAAAAAAAAATTTTTATTTGCCTTTTCGATAGAATATATTTCCGAAATATCCTGTGAAATCGGGAAGGTTGTATCTTGAATAGTTTTCGGATGGCAGCCTTCTAAAGAGCGACTGCTCAGAGGTGCAAACATATACAAATGAAACTTTAAGCGCGTTTTTCTTGAAATGACATTTTTCAAAATTGCTGGCATCATAACTCAACCAAAATTGACCGATCGATTTAAAATTTAAAAATTGAGTAATTTTGAATACATTTACTATACAATGGACTACGATCTTTTTGATTGATTGAAAATTGTAAATTTCGCACAAAAAAAAACGCCCTTTTTTTTTTTTTTTTTCAAAAAAAAAAAACGATTTTTTTTTTCAAATTACGCCATTTTTTTTTTTTTTTAAATATTTTTCAAAGTTTCTAGTTCATTGTTTAGGGCATATCTTTAAGTTTAATAAAATTCTAAAATTTTTTTTTGTTTCAGCTACTCATTCGGCCGGAATCATGCCAGCAAAGCATTTGGGGGGCACTTTTTTTGGCATCTCCGAAGACACCCCAATAACTTCATTTTTTTACAATTTTTTTGGGAAAAAAAAAAAAAATCTAAAAAAAAGCTGAAAGTATACCTTATGACGTTCGAAAAAGTTCGAAATATTCAATCGCCTATTTTCTCTTAAAAAAATTAACGAAAATCGCCTATTTTTTCATGCGTCTCACTGGTATAGCCCCTTAAAGGTTGAAGCATGTGGCAATGTAGTAATTTGAAGCAAGGTTACTTTTAAGGGTAAAAGTAAATACATATTTATTTAAACTTTCCTTCTACTTTGCCTTGTCTGAAATTATAAATTTCTGTGCAACCTTCTTACAACTTTCGCAAAATTTTCCTGTTCAGTACTCCAAGAGCCGTCTCTTATTTTTCTTTACTGGCGTAGGCACCGTTTACGCGCTTAAAGCCGAGTTAAGAACAGGGGGCCCCAGTCGTTTCTTCTTTGCGTTGGTGACGCCAATTCTGGATATCAAGTGCAGTAAGGGACTTTCTTTACCTGATCTTTCCAAGGTCTTCCTCTTGCTCTAATTCCACTGGCGGGTACTGAATCGAAAACATTCAAAGGCATGTTCTCTGCTATCCGGACAAAATGACCTAGCCAGCGTAGTCGCTGCCTTTAATTTTCTGAACTATGTCAATGTCGCTGTATATCTCATACTACTCATCGTTCCATCCAATGCCTTACTCGGCCTTGCCAATGCGCAAAGGACCATAAATCTTCCGCAAAACTTTTCTCTTGAATATTCCTAAGGCTGACTAGTCAGATATTGTCATCGTCCATAATGAGCGACTTATATAGTTTTGTTTTCATTCGTCGAGAGAGGACTTTACTTCTCAGTTGCCTACTCTGTCCGAAGGGCACCTGTTGATAAGGGTGATTCTGCGTAGGATTTAAAGGTAAAACCCCCTCATCTATGTACATATATGTTTTAGTATATATTTGAAATTTTCCAAACTTAAACCCCGTATATTAAAACAGGTAAGTTGAGTGATTTAAAGTATGCTAGAAAGCTTTTTTTTATCATAATTTCCTATTCTTTCCAAGAAGTACCTACATTGCAAAGCTGACTTCAGTCTTTGCTCTGAGGTAAATGAAACTCTTGGAAAGTTGAAGTTTTGACTGGTAACAAAGAGGGATCTCTGATTCTTTATTTCTCTCACAGGAAATATGTCACCGTCACGGGGGAAGGAATAAGCTGGTAGATTAACTGATATTTCTATAGGGAGTTTCGATCAGTTGCCCATAATTAAGTATTAGGTTGTCAAAAAAGTCTTGCGGTATTTTCGCTAGTTGGCGCGGGAAAGCGCCTAGTTATAGTTTTATTCGTCGTATCGGGACATGTTATACCTTTTTGGAAAGCTCATTTCACGCGCTAACATGTGTTTGATTGATTGTCGTTTCTTTTAAGTCGTTTTGTGAGTTATAGCGTCGCAAACATGGAGCAAAATAAGGAGAAAATACGGCATATTTTACAGTACTACCAAGATAAAGGCAAAAAATGCCACGCTCCGGCTACGGCCTGTCTTCGAAAATTGTGATAAAATCGCTGAATTGGTCGAAAGAGATGGGCATAGTAGTCATCAAACCGTTATAAACCATTTGAAGAAGCTTGGAGTCACTAAGAAGCTCGATGTATGGGTGCCGCACGAATTGATTCAATAAAAATACCGAAAGGGGTTTTTTTTTTTTTTCAAAATATTTAAAAACATATGGCTGTCGTGTAAACAGAACGATCAAAATCAGGTTATTTTATGGAAATTTTTTGTTTTTGAAGGTTATTTTAGCTTCGATGTAATTTAAATTTTTTTTTTTCTTGTTTTGGTCTAAAAAATTATACTTAAATTCCAAGTCATATCTAACTTACTTTTTCTTAAACCTTGGTTCACGTTCTCTATCATTTTTCAGTTAGGTAGAATAGTAGTTCCGCCGGTAATATATTGTTAACTCCTGCTTTACTTTTGCTCAACCACTCGAACTTTCTCATTATGAATTCATGGAAAACATATGTATGCACTTCCATCACATTTCAGATTATATATTTGACTTCATTGTCTCTTCAGCAGCCGAATACGTTCCTCTACTAATTAGGCATAATCTAGAAGTCAGTTAGCAAAACTATTGGAAATTTTTTTTTCAGAAATTTGCCCCCGTCATCAAATCATTTATAAATCGCTGTCTTTTCCCCATAGAGATCTACCCTTTTTTAAGCATTTTTTTGAGTTAAAAAGACATCATATTTCAATTGCTGAAGCTGCTTACACAGCTGAGGGCTGCAAAAGTGCTTTAATTGCCGTTTTGAATCGGAAGATAATATGCTATAAGTGTTGCCATAATAATCGTTACGAATTATAACAAGTCAGACCAATAATTTTTATTTTTGATGCGGCAAATTTTGACAAGCTACTTTATCAGCTCCCCAAAATGACGCACGCGGGGTTTAAATTAAAGCTGTGACATTATGATAACTTCCTTTTTGACAAAAAAAAAAAACACTCTGATATATACATATATATATATATATATGTATATATATATATATTATTATTTTTTATGTTTATATACATACTATATATGCAAGTATACATATTTTTATTTCAGCGCAAAAGCGCTGATGATTTTATAAAAGCCTTCTTTCAGCATTGTCAACTGGCGATTACGTAAGATACCCGCATCTCTATAAAAGCAATATCGCGCCGGTTGTTATCGATGCGGCTTGTTGTTATGGTTGTTGTCACAGTTGCTTTATGGCTGTGGCTTTGTGTCGTGTCGCTGCGGCTTTCTGAAGCCCTGTCAACGAAATGGACAGCTGCGCTGCGCACCAAAAGTGTCTCTTTACAGTTATTTTTCATTATCGACTCCCAGGTGGTGGTAGTGTGCGTGCGTGTGTATAGGCATCATACATTTACTGCTATTTTGACAGCGCTTACGCCATATCGCGTGTCCTTTACTTTATTTTTTTTTTTGGTTTTTTTTTTCGCTTTTGTCTTCGATAATTTTATGCGTGTGTCAACGTCTCAAATTATCAGTGCTTATTGCCAACTTTTTCGCTTATTTACAACTACCGTATGCCTTTACTCACCTTACACGCCGCGCAAGCGCACTCTCCCCACACAAACATTTGCACTTTCTTCTGCTTTCCAATAAAAGACTTTGTCTTTCTTTTATTTGGGCATTCGGTTCGCCATATCTTTCGCTTATTTACCGATTAAATAATGAGTATGTAATCACTATAATTCATCTCCGTGCAGCCTCCTCTTAACTGCGTTGTGATCGGCGCGCTTATAGGAGTTCTTCGTCTTTTGCCGTTATGCTAATAACATTATTTATGGCTGTTAATGATATGCCTGCTGTTTCGTATTCTCTTTTATTGCTTTTTGTGCGTTTTCTTTATTTCAGTTTTGCTTTTGACTACGATTTCGCAGAAGCGTGTCATTTCCTTATGTTTCGCATAAAGCGCCGTTATTTATGCGCCGTGCACGTTGACACTTCACAAGTAATTAAAAATAGCGGGGATACTTTTTTATTATTCTGTGAGAAAAATAAACTCGAATTTTTGAGTGGATAGTTTATAGGTTGTCACACAAAGATCGAAGCCAGTGTGAGATATGTTTTGCGAGATCTGCTTTCAACCAACGACTTTTTATGGCAGGAGAGAGGGATAAATACTTGGTGTATGTCACTGAAAATAAACGAAGTGACGATGGACTGATTTTTGATATAACTTTTTGACCAATCGTCCGTCTAACTGCGTTTTTGAAAAACCTAAGATGTTTTGAGCAAATATGAGTCGCCTATTTTTGGTTAAGGTTTCTAAAAATTATTAGGACAGCGTCGACAAACTTGACAGCAACATTTGTGCACCTAACACTATGCTATTAAATTGGTAAAAATTATTATATATCTGCCAGAAAAGTAAGCTAGCTTAAATCTCAGCAATCACTTGAAACTATCGGACTAACTTGTTCCATATTTTTTTTGTGTTGCTACTGAATACAATAGTTTTGTTCATCGTACTTTTGCTTGTATTTTCTAAACCAAATCGCGATATAATATATAGAGGGTTTTTGTATATATAAATGACCCAGATGACGAGAAAAGTGGAAATCCGGGTGATAGTCTAACCGTCCGTTTGTCTATCAATGTAAGCTGTAACTTGAGTAAAAAAAAAAATTTGGTACACATGTTCTTTGGAAATGGAGATTGAGTTCGTAGATCGGCGTAATCAGATTAATGCCACTCCCGCAAAACGCCATAAATCGAAAACGTATGAAAGACCATAACTAAGCACTAAATAAAGATATGAAACTTCTATTTGGCACAGGGGATGAATGTAGCAAGAGAACCCCTGGGAAATGAAAATTTTGGAGGGAACACTTCTTCAGCCCCCCTGAATCGCAGTGAATGCACAACGCTAAGAGAAGTCGAACTCGATTCCCCAATCAATGACGATAGAGCAGACGTTCCATTACCCGACCCTGAAGAAGACCGAATAGTAATTACCCGTTTTGAAGAACACGGCTTCGAGCCGTTCGCTACCAAACGAGGTTTCAGACCCAAACCGTGTGACTTCTTCAATCTACTCTTGGAGAAAAAGAATACGAGCTGCAGACCATAATAGAGAAGGTAAAATCTTCTACAAGAGTGTATAGCTGCTGGCGTATGCCGATAACATCGATGTCATTAGTCTTGCTTTATCCATGTTGGACAAAAAAGCGAAACAAATGGGTCTGATGGTGAATGAGGGCAAGACGAAATATCTATTGTCATCAAACAAATAATCGCCGCGAACGCGACTTAACTCCAACGTCACTGTTGACAGTCAGCATTGAAATCTAGGGAGTAGGTAATTGAGAAGTAAAGTCCTCTCTCGATTAACAAAAACCGGTCTCCATAAACCACTTATCAGCCCCGTTCTGGTAAATGATGCAGGGGCACGGACGATGACAAGATCTGGTGAGCCAGCTCCACTCCAAGATTATTGAACGCAATACCCGCCGGTGGAAGCAGAGGAAGAGAAAGACATCCACTCCATTGGAAAAACCAGGCGGAGAAGGACCTGGCGCGCTGTTGTAAACTTGGCTATAGACGCATAAACGGTGTATATGCCAACAAAGAATAAAAAGTTCCTATTGCGAACTGTTTATCGAAAAAATATGTAAATTTGTTGAATAAATGATGGAAGCTTAGAAAGAATCCGTATATGATAATAATATAGCCCTATGCTAAAAATGAGCTGAATCAGATCAATAATTTCCTCAGTCTATTTATACCTAATATAAAGATTTTCTAACTTTCGGCTGACTTTATAACAGAAATATTGATCAATATGTGAGTTATCTTAATGAAATTGAAAGAGATGTGTACTTTTGTGCCTAAAATGGGTAAAACCTTGTGAAAACTTATAACCAATATCAAAGTTTTTTTAAAAAATCGGTTGATTTTAGTCGGGGATATGCTGATGATGGTATGTGAGGCAGCTTAATGAAACTGAGAGAGCATCATCATTATTCCTATCTCCCTTATAAGTAACTAACTTAATATTTTCAAACTTCCGATTGGTTATGTTACTACTAAATATATGAGATTGAATGTGCTATGGCTTAAAGCCAAAATTTGTGGGATTAGTCTACAAATTACTTAAACTTTTCGTTATTCTACTAAACCATATGCCAACTATGGGGCAATTAGTGAGCATTTAAAAAAATATTATCAAAATATAAATTATCGTGCCTAAGATTAATACAATAAGCCAGGCTTTTCACTGCCCCAATATAAGCTATATAATGATTTCATAATTTCCACGGGCTTTAAACCATTTAGATTGGTATAAAAAGATTTACAAGATTTCTTAAAAATTACGCGATTTTGCGCTGAACATGTAATAAATTGATATATGTATATCTTGGCCTAAACCTCATATTACTAATATAATCAATTTCAATTCTCTTGTCGTCATTTTTCAACCAATAATAAATTAGTTTTTAAGCAAAAAAATCGATTATTGAAAAAACGGTCAACAACAATAATACTTAAAGCTCAAAGAAACAAATCTTAGGTCACTATTTCTAATGTTTTCTCATTCCTATCTCAATTTATTTAAGCACAAAACTTTCTGCATGCATCACTTGAAGCTTTCACCCAGAAACGAAGACAATGGCAAATGGCTGCTCTACAAAGCTCCGCAGAATTACGAAAACAATTGAACGCATTTTAATATCCTGTGCAATGCTTTCCGAATGACATTTTGAGTGTAAATAAAAATTTTTTGCTTTCGACTTGGCGACCCTTTTATGTGTACACTGGTATATGCGAGTCATGCAAACAAAATTTTTTGGGGCAAGAAAACAACTCAAACAAAAACATATGTAAATAACAAAGCGAGCGTCTACCAAGCAAATGCGCAAATGCAAACAATGCAAGCAAAAAGCGAAACGAACAACTTTTAGCTAAGTAAAATGTGAGAATATGCAACTGCAGCAGCGACGGCGGCAGCATTGGCAAAGCTGACGTCCGGGGAAATGCATATATAAAGCATATGAGAATTACAGCCGAGAGCCGAGAGGAACTGTGCAAATAGATGATATACAGTTATATATGCATGTATGCATGAGTTGGGATTGTGCTACGTTGCCCTAACCCAGTTTTTTTGCCCAAAAAAAACAAAATTCGCAAAACAACAACAAACGTTTGGGGGCAACAAAAAGGCCCTTGTCCATGCCACACCAGCGATGAACGAGTTAAAAAGGTGCTTTTGTTTTCCCCCAGTTTTTTCATGCAAACAACAGTTTATTGTCTTCGCGGTGCGACGCTTTCGTTGCATTACATTTCATTGCGTTTCTCACCTTTATTCTTTTCTCATTGTTTTTGTTGTTGTTTCATTTCGGTTTCGCTGACGCGGTGGCATTTTTTTGGAAATTTTATTAAAATCGCGCGCGCAAGCTGTCATAAGCAATCAAAAACGACCGACACACCGACGCCTACACGTCCCGCTGTCGGCTTGAACGTGCCGCAGCCGCTTTCTTGTTATTGTTTTGCTGCTTTGCTGCTTTTTTGGCGAATCTGCAGTGTTTTATGCGCGGGGGTCAAGTGCAAGGTGGGGGGCCACAGCACTCAGCGTTCTTCTAGATATAAAGAGCGATGTCGGGGGGCAGCATAATCTTCGTTACAACAACAAAACACGAAACCTCTAGAGAACACATACACACCCTGAACCCTGCATTGGCAATGATTTCCTTAGTTTATTGCCGTTCGCAAAAAAATATTCCACAGTCAGAACCAAAGGCAAGAAGCAGAAGAAAAAGTAGAAGAAAAGGTGAAAAACAAAACGTGACACCAATGTGTTGCTCCATTTTGCTCCAATTTTTTGCAATTACATATTTTATTTCCGCTGTTTACGCATTGTTTTCGGCTCACTCTCGCGCAGACGTGGGCAAAAATTCAATTTCTCGCTGACCTGCTTTGCGTCATAAAAAATGTGTCCGCTTTTGCTTTGCCGAACCCAAACGACAGCCAAATATTTATTCACAGTTATTTTCAGATTTTTACGATTTTCATAATTTGGCATTTTAGCGCAATCAGAGCTTTTACGACGGCTAATTAGCTATTATCTGCGGGGGTTTCATATGAAAAGCTTCCCCTAAAAGTGAAATTGTGTGGAATTTGTCAATAATATTGTAAGCGAGTGATGTTAAATTATTAACCCAAATTAAGAAATTTTTTTGAGTCCTCAGTATTTTTTTCAATCTATCCTGAAATCCAGAAAATGTGCCTTTCAGATGAACTTTTCGTAATTCACCGTATGATTTGCCTAAAAATATGCAAAAAAGAAACGTTGTGCCCAAAAAGAATGAGTCTAGAAACAAATCTTCCCAAAATATTCCTGAAACATAAAATTCAATAAGAAAGGTAGAAGTTTTGGAGTAATTTTGTTACAATCGTTGTCGTCAATACATTTACTAAAAAACCCTTTCCCGGATTGATAAACGCTTTGAAAGTATTTAAAGAACTTAACCTTACTACAGAAATAGATCGAGCCGTTAATTTAAAATATATAATAAATTAGAGTACGTCTTGATGGCCCCTTTATGGCTTAAAATCCTTCAGCTATTCAATGAACAACACTACAAGAGGTCAAATTCATTGCATGCAAAATTGCAGTAAAAAAGAAATTTAATTCAAAATAAATCGTTCTGATTTCTATAGCAGTTCCAAAATATGAAAGAAGATGAACTTAACATAGCTGCAAAAAATTTTTTAAAAAAATACTGTCATTGTTGTCCATTGAAACTATTTGCCTCAGACAAATTTTCTATGCAAATTTTTTATTTTGTGTTTTTTTTGAATGCCATTAATACCCGAAAGTTAGGAAGACTTTTTACATGTATTTGCATCGCCTTGAGAATATTTGCACTTTCCTCATTTTTTTTTTCGGGTGATGAACATTCGTTTTTGTGCGTTAGGAGATTTTCAGAACTATACTGTACCTAGAGACGGAATTACCCAGGGTGCCATCATGCCGTAAGGTTTGTAGTAAGTCCTTCAAATCAAGGTAAGCTTTAGTATTGCTCCAAAAAATTTTTTCTTTCATTGAAAAAAAATTGTTGAAAACTCATTTGGAAATACATTTTTTTTAGAAAAATGCATGTACTTTAACAAACGTATGCATTGAACATCTTTTTTAGAGATAAGTGGGTTAAAGCGTGGGTTTCTACTGTGGGAAACCCCTTAAGATTTCTAGTTTTTGTAATTTATTTTGATGGTTATTCTAATGTGATTTATTTGCTATTGCCAAGAATTACCAATAATTTATTTAAAAATTATTTTTTTAAAGAAAATAAAATTTATTTTAAAATTTATATTTCTCTAAATTCCCGCGACCCCTAGCGACTGTTCTGTTTGCTGGCTGTTGCCAGCGAATGCCCCCCATTTTATAAAACTCCGGTGACACTATGTAATCGACTAATTTTGAAGCAGCTGCTTTTGAGTTTTAATGCACTTCTCTAAAATCCAGGCGTCATGATGACATGATGTCTCCATGATGTAGTTTTCTGAAATGACCACTAGAAGTTTAATTCGGGGGAAACACTATGTTCGAATCTTTTTACAGTGGTTTATATTAGAGATTTCCACTATGAAACATCGATGCTTAAACTGATATGAAATTAATATCGATGTTATGCAATTAAAAATTGTTTCAAGAACTTTAAAACTACAAATTAAGTTGCATTTGTTTATTTACATATGTTTAGGAAATATACTTAGGCAAGTTTTGAAAAGAATAAATTTGAATTTTAACAGTTTTTATTAAAGCATTAAAAAGCTATGGTATTCAGTATTTAAGTTAGTTTTTACAAATCCTAATATTTTTTCCCTAGCCTTTGCAGAAATGGAATTTTATTCAATCTTTCAGGTTTTATTCTATTTCTCCTATTTCTTTGTCTGTCTGACCATCTTGAAACTGATACAGCAACAATTGTTAAATATTTGAAAGCTACTTTAAGTAATTAAGGAAATTTTATTTGTAAATAATTCCGAATTTCCGACGGCTTTTATTGTCCAATCCAACATATCCAACAAATTGTTTCCGGTTTTCTTCCAATTATTTTTTTATCACTTATATTGATCTGTCCCTGTAGAGTTCTTAAATTCTATCGACCTGTAAGGAATAACTTTCCAAAAGTTGGAACTCATGTTGATGAGTAAACTGGATTCAGGCAGTGCCACGGCAATAGGTTACGTATCAAAGAGACGGCACATCGTTCAGGCCACCATTCTTACTGGAGAGGCGAAAGAAGAGATGTTATCTATAATACCCACAAACTTATCCTTCGAGTTCAAATACCTACAATTTCCCTTCAAAGTGGTTTTCTCTACAACAATAAATAAGAGTCAAGGACAAGCTCTAAAAGTAACCAATATTCCCCTGGGCACCCTTTGCTTCTTCCACGAATAGCTGGATGGGTTGCTCGCATGTATCGAGAACAAAAAGCATTTTTTGGGCAGAAAACAATAAGTAAAATAATTTCTACCTCTCTATGACCAGATGCAAAAAACAGTTCCAGAAGCAGAATTAACTCTCCCGTACCATCAGTCATCACACTTTACGATGCTAAAATTAAAATGATTTTGCTTCCGAAAATATTGTCATTAATTTTGCTATTATTAAACAATTTATTTTCCATAATAAATTGCCGATAACACCGCGTGACAAAGCTACTGTTCTTACAATTATGAAAAAAAATATAAAAATATCAGCCACTGGGACCATGCGGCGGAAGCATTGTACATGTTGTCATCCAAAGGTCTTCTAGAAATGAAAACTGATCTATCAAACCACCAAAATAGCAGTCAATTCTTGTGTGTTCAATAAGGTGACATTTGAATTTAAACTGCGCGCGTAAAAGGATTTGGACAATTAATTTTTTTTAGGTTATTAGTACTGTCAGACACATTTATGTCAAATTTTATGTCAAAATATTAATTAGTGTTTGAGATACGTGTCGTTTTGTGAGCTGCTAAAAGTGAGTTTTTCTTTGTTGAGCAAAGAATTTGCATTAACTTTTGTTTACGGAATCAATTTTCTGCTGCGGATACGTTGAGGATGGTGCAGAAAGCCTTTGGTGATGAGGCTATGTCTAAAAAAATGTTTACAAGTGGTATAGTGAGTTCCAAGCCGGCCGTGAACGTGTCGAAGACGAAGAGCGTTCGGCGACCATCAACCTCAACCGACGATGCTCACGTTCAACAAATCAAAGATTTGGTGTTGAAAAACCGTCGATTAGCAATTAGAGACCTTGCTGATGAAGTTGGCATATCAAAAGGCTCAGCCAATACCATTTTGAAAAACGTGTTGGGCCTCAAACGCGTCAAATCTCGACTGGTGCCGAAAACATTGAATTTTTTGGAAAAAAGACGTCGCGTTGAAGTGTGTGAAACGCTTCTTTCCGACTACCAGGGTGTCATGAAATGCATTATAACTGGCGATGAGACTTGGATCTATGCTTACGACCCCGAAGCAACCTATCAATCGAGCAGATATCGTGCCAAAAGAGAGCCGAGACCAAACAAATCGGGCCAAAGTCTCTCAAAAATCAAGGTCATGTTGACTGTTTTCTTCGATTATCGTGGTGTTGTGTATTAAGAATTCCTTCCAACCAGTCAAGCAGTCAACAAGGAATATTATTTGAACGTTATGCGTCGTTTGCGTAACGCTATCCGCCTAAAAAGCCCGGAATTGTGGAAAGACAATTCTTGGTTTTTACACCACGATAATGCACCATCCCATACTGCCCTCGTAATTCGTGATCATTTCGCCCAAAACTCAACCCATATCGTTCCGCAACCAACGTATTCACCTGATCTGGCGCCGTGCGACTTCTGGCTGTGCACCAAGCTCAAAAGACCGCTTCGGGGACACCGTTTTTATACGATAAAGGAGATTCAAGCCGCAGCCAAGACGGAACTGAAGGCCATCCCGAAAGTGACAATAACTAGTGTTGCGAAGATTGGAAAATCCGTTGCCATAGGTGCATTGCATGGGGAGGGGATTACTAAATAAAGAATTTTCAAAATAAATACAATGTCACCTTATTTTTTGGGCACAGTAGTATGTACATAGTTGGCCCGAAAAAATAGTTCAAAATAGTTTATACCAGTGTTCGAATCAAAATTAAAATTTTAAATCCTCAACACATTAATATTTTCTATGCGTTTTGACCAATCATTGAGTTTTTTACTTAATTTTTTTGTTTTAAATTAAATAACGAATTTTCTGGATTGCTGTGAATAAAAAGAAGACTTCAATGCCAAACACATGTTTCTAAAAAGTTTTTGTAAGCCACAAAACCATGCGGTGTACATAGACTATTGACCGTCAATGTACATATAATATATACCTTTTATATATGTATATGTATAAGGGCATTGCATAGATATAAAACGTAACTTTGAAACAAAATAAATATTTCAACTTGCAACATTTCAATTTAATTGCAAGCAACAATATATTTCAATAATTTTTTTCACCAAATTTCACACAGCGCTTGCAACGTCATTTATCAGCCCAAATTGCATGGCGATTAAAATTCACCGAAATTGAAATGAAATGAAATTGTAACTAAGCTTCGCTGAATGGATTCAATTCAATTCAATAACCAAATCAATTTATTTTATATTACTTTTGTTGTTGGTGTTTTTTTTTTTATTAAATTCTCTTTTTTGCATAATTATTGCTGCTGCTGTGCAAGCCAAAAACTGCCGCGCTTTTGTTACCAACGGTTATTTAATTTATGCAAAACATTTCAGCGCACCAACAAACACACACACACACACATGTATACGCAACCAGACACACAGTTGTAGTCGCGTTTTAAATACGCGTGGGCATTCGTGGGACATGGGATTTAGCGGCGTCCAACAGAGCTGCGTGAAGCATTACTCATTTCGGCGAATTCCAGAGAGACACTCAGAAGCCGGCGGCGGACAAAAATAACAACAACACGAGCATAAATAAAAGCGATAGGCATTTTTATGAATTCATTGTTTTTCGGATTTTGTTGTTTTTGGTTTTGGTACTACTTGTCAATTAATTGCTTTTGGTTTTTGCTTTGCGGTGCTACCGTAAAAGAGCGCGTTACAGGTAAAAATATATGAATAGATATTTTTTTGGGATTTTTTACAACTTTTGTTTATAATAATTTTGAGTTTTTTAAATACTTTTTATTTTCATTTATGGTTTTTTTATCTTATTCTTTTTTTATTTTATTCCGTCTCTCTCTTTGTTTCAGAGCTCAGTGCTCCGCACCAAAAAAATTTCATATCACGTCCTCAAAGAGATATTGTTTATATTCTGGCGCAAATAGGTCAGTAAACCGCAACACAAAACAGTTTTTTCGGAAACTTTTAGTATCATTTGCGGAATTCTTATTTTGAGTTGAGGCACACGTATACGCCATACACATGTACGCACCTTTCGTTGACAAAATTTCGTTGCCATTGCGTCAATAAAATGCAAATATCTGAATAAAAAGTGCAATTTACACTCTTATGAAAAGAGAAAGTCGCGCATGCGCACCCACAAACTAGCCAGCTTCGCGGCGCAGACGTGTGTGTGCTTGAGTACTCACCAGTATTTGAGGCAAGGTTCTGTTTCTAAGTGCCGTGCGGTTAAGCGTCATGTAAATGAGTCCATTTCTGCTTGTTTACGATAGTATCTACACGCATGATGAGGTTTGATAAAGAATATGCTTCAAGAATATCGCGTTTCTGGCACGTAGGTGTGATTTTTATCAGTTGCTGGCTGGCAAAAAGCATTAAAAATGTGGACTCAAGATATTTCTGTGTGAAAATAAATATTTTCCCAAGCCAAAAGTTGCCAAATTCTGCTGGGAATCACTCATAATTTCTAAAAATGCCCTGACATAGTTATATTTTCGAAAATAATACAAAAAAAAACTTATTTTTCTTTTCAATCATCTCCTTGCTCAGAGCAAGTCTTCACAGTTTCACGATATCTTTGTTATTATCTGCGTTGCTATTTGAGTTTCTGATAACCAAATAAGAAAGTTATGTTCGAGTATGTACTCTAAAATAATGGAAATTTTTAATGATTCTCAAGACAAGGTAAAGGAAGCAAATTTTACCTAAAATTCAGAAAAAGCGGTCTCAACGACTTTATAATGAGTAAATGTCTTTTATTGCCAAGTCTTGAGTAGTACGATTCGAACATTGTTTGTTCTTGTATAACTTACATAATTGGTCTGAAAAAATCAAAGAGAGAGAGGGACCGAGAGTGAGTGAGATGCGCCTCTAAGGATTGCTTTAAACATGCTTGAAATTGATTTTAAATAATCAATCACCTGTTCAGGTTTATCCTCACAATACTAGATAATATAGAAAGCTTCTATACACAATTTTAACTTACAAAAAAATTAAATAAGTACCTAATATATTTACTTATACCCATAAATTTGATAAACTACCATTACTCTTCTACAGATGCTTTTAAATATATCGTTATCTCCCCTGAGAATATCTGAATCGGCTGCGGGATTCGCCGTCATCATTCACACGACAGGCGCGCGTTTGCGATGTAAATCTGCGATACTTCAATTCAATTAACCTGCGACTAGTAAAACTTGTCTGGAGCTGAAGTGTTGCCGCTGCTTACTTGGAAATGCATTCATACACACACTCAAACAAACACATGTGGCGGCATAGCACCCTTTTGCTGGCAGCATTTGCGGCAGCCAAGTGACTGACTGCTCGCCTGCATCAACATAATCTGCACTTAATGACTGCAAAGCTTTAAATAAATCAAACTAAATTGACAATAAATTGTCAACCGCTTCTCTTCATACTTCTCCCTTTAGCTTTGAGGTTTTTTGCTTATTTAATTCAGTTTATTTTCGCCACTTTTCTTTATTTCTTTTATCGATGTAAAAATGCTAAAGGTGATGCCGTAGATCGACGAGCAGATAACCACAAAATGTTGTGAGCAAGCACATACGAAATAAACTAGGGGGAAGAGAAGAAGTGTGCGGAGGAAAATTGAACAAATTTCGCATAGAAAAAATAAAAATAAAATGTTATCGATAGTTGTAGTTTTTGTAGTTTGTAGTTATAAATATATATAGCCTCTATGTTCTTTTAGTAATGGTGTGACCACTCTCCTTTATTTATTGCCGGCAATATGTTAAACAAGGCGATGGTCTCACTGGCAGCACAAATTTTTGGTAAGAGTAGCAGAAGTGAAGAGGATGTGTGCGGTTTACTCTTCTAATCTCTCTATTCAACAGGGCTTAAATAGCAAATAAATTACGTTTTATAAAACCAATGCAAGTTTATTGAACCCTTGTGACTACAGGAACAACTGATGAGTGACCAAATATTTTTTATAGCACAATTAAGATCTTTCAACAAAGTTAATATGTTCTTCTTACTACCCATTGACACTAAAATTGTATATATTTTTCGACAATTGGGCAAACGTGTATTTTTTCATTAGTTGTAATGAGAACGCTCATTTTTGTACGAAGATGTTTTCGCATTATCCCAACGACAAGATAATGCTCCGTTTTTAGTTACTGGAAATCATAAATCTCCTTAAGGTCAGTAAAGTAGGTTAGGTCGTAGATTTGATCCAAAATCGATGAATCTCCCTTGGACAGATACTCGTGATTTTTGTTTCCCGTAAACCCCTAAAACATGAATCACCAGATCAACGAAGCGTTTTGTGCTTACCACAGATATATTGAGGCTAATAATATCGATCCTATCCAACTTCGCTAGGTTCGCCGAAAGTGCTTCTAAGGAAATATTTCAATCAGTCAATCGGGAAAAAGCGGGACCATAGAAAATGAAGTGCTAAGATGAATTCACCTCGCCTTCCTGCATCCAACATAGGCAAAAAGCGTCTGACAGAATATTCAGCCGTACATCATGTAAACCTATTGGACAGTTTGCAGTCAGAACATCTACAAATGTGGCGAGATTGACTTTGCTAAGAACCAGGAGTTCAGATGATCTCTTACGGTTCACCCTGTGCGATAAGGATCTCACTGTTGTAAAGTTCAGATCAAAGTCGAAAGGACGCCACCTTCAGAGGTTCTCTAATTACTTTCCGATGTCTCTATGCTATTCTTCCTCCTGTCAGAATCGTTCTGTCAAACCTAATGTTTGATAAGCTTCGAAATGAAATTTATTAAGATCGACTCCAGCCGTACATTGTTAAAGCATCTCACGATGTCAAGGAATGTACACAAAGTCTTTATGTAAAAAGGCTTCCTAAAGCCATGCCACTACCGACTGTTTCGAACGACTTATCTTTGCTGTAGGCATGCTGAGCCAAAAAGCGTCTAATATAATGTACTATATAATATATGCATTTGCTGTGCTTTGAAGAGGACAAATGCTATAAACAATGAATCGATAAAACTATGTGAGACTTTGAAATGATTAGGAATTAGGGCGTGATTTGCTCTAGATATAAAAGCCAGCAATACCGTTCTTCTGGTAGAAGCAGAAAAATTTTAAAGAAGATGGTTTTAGCAGTTAATTTTGATCGATTTGGATATATCCCAAACGTGATAAACATATTTTAGACATTTGGAAAAGAAACTGCATCTTCGCAATAGTGTCTTTGTTCATGTGCCATATACTTTTGGTTCTGCGAATATGCCCGATTTCTTGTCAAATAATCGTAATTTGCCAGAAGGGTTGATTTTCTTCTTTCAGTCAAAAAACGGCTGCTAATGCATATCCGAAACTAAAAAAAGTTTAAGGAAATGGCGCTCCAAGTGAAATAACATACCGTGATTGGTTTCATCATTTCAAGGACGGCGATTTCGATGTTAATGACCGTCCATATGAAAGAACGCCAGAAACCTTCGAAGACGGTGAACAGGTGCTATTGGTCGCCAAAAGGTGACACAATTACACCATAAAGCGAGTTTTGGCCGATTGTCATGTCTTTAGTAAAATTATCTGTTCGATTTAAGCTTCCAATTAAGAATCACTTCTGTGGTTAAATGAATTAGATAGACCGCGTTATTCAAATCACCTCTTTTTTCACTAATAACTGCCAAAGGGTGTCATGTTTGTACTAAAAAGCGGCTTTTAGCGATTGCCACACGCGATTATGCTCGATGAGAATCCGAGTCAAACCTAAGAAGAGCTTGCTCCAGCATTGGGTGTCACCCGCCATGCCATTTCAAAACAACTATATGCGCCGGTAATGTTCCACAGACAAGCTACTTGGGTTCCTAAAGGCCTTAATGTCAGCAAAGGCAAGAAAAATGATTCTGCTACATGACCTCACCCGTTGAATCCTACCTGGAAACACTTAAATAGGACGTAGCCCCCCCCCCCCCCCCCGCCATACCCGCCGCTTACTTTTCTAAAAAGATCATCAATTTAATGAAAAAAAATATACTTCACTCTACTTTCTCTTTATACATATTTCCCATTAAATATTCGCGCTTTCATAGTTTTTGAAAATCATTAAAAGATCATGAGTCAAAAATGATCATCCTATGACTTTCATCCTGCTGCAGTTCTAGAAAAACCACTACTTTAAATAAACAAATTTTCACAATTAAAAAAGTTTAAATGAAAATAAAATCGACACTTTGACACACTTCATACAAAGTTCAGTTCCTTTAAAATAAAGGAAGAGAAATAGAGTGCAAATTAAAGCGCACCATACACCAAGAATGTATGAAATTTCAGCTTTCAACAAGAATTAATGAAGCGCACGCACACATACCAACACATAAATGCCACCACACACACATATACACACACAAATGATATCTGAAGATAAATATGCTTGTATCTACGCAGCAGAGCAGTATGCGTATAAATAATCACTGCAAACGCCCGCTTCAACACCTCGCCAGAAATTCCCACGAGGAACAAATGCACCTGCAAATCGCTTATCGCTCCGACCATTTGCTATGCTGGCTTTGACATCCACTAGCTGTTGCCGTGGCTGGCGCTGATGCTCTGACGCCGATGTAGCTGCTACTGTCACTTGCCTGCTGTTGGCTGCCATCACCGGTGACGACAACATCAGCATCTACATCAGCTGCTATCAGCGCGTGGAGATCAGTGGAGTTGCATGCCTCGCATACAGACAAACGGCAGCACGACTGCTGTTAGCCGCCGCAAGCAGGCATCTTAGCGAGCCAACACCCCGGGCGCACGCCAGTCTTCCAATTGCTCAGCCAGTACGTCCGCCAGTTGACAGTGCTTTCGTCCAGCATTGGCAGTGGGAAACTGTAAAATTTATCGTTGCTTTCGACTTGATTTAGCGTGTTTATGTTTTGTCGCACTAAGAGCCCTTCGTACAAGCCAAATACACTGAGCACTCCGCTGCGGCTGCGCCAAGGCGAGTTGTTTTTGTTGTTTTTGTTGTTTTCGACAGAGCTGCAACATCTTCGCAGTGATTTGCCTGACTACAGCAGTCACATATGTCGCGCTGGTGCTTTGTCTTAGAGGATTCTGCAGCCCAACAACCGGCAGCTGGTGTTGGTTTCGTCATTGTTCTTGCAACATAACACTGCAACATTGCTTCGCTGGCATAATTTACATATCTAGATGGATATTTAAGGTACCTGCGTACAAAGGTGCGCATACCATTTTGTTTTTATTGTTATTGTTGCTCTTGTGCTTATTTGTGCACCTTGTAACTTGATTGGTTGCCAGCGACCAAGCTATGAGCTCACACTTCCGTTAAGCGTGTCAAATGGTGCGCTTCCATTTCAACTGTCGAATCTCTTCTTTGTCATCATTATTACAAATGTCACAGAGGAACAGTGTCTGACGCTTGAGAAAGGTGCAAGCAAATTATTTATACTTTCTCGAAGCTTGTGTAAAGTGGTAGTCAGGGAAGCAATATTCCATGAAATTTAAATTTTCATTCTTAGTGCTCAATAAGTAGGTGGAAAACCAGCTCTGAGTCTCAAATCCACAATGCCTTTGCAAAGTACAATGACATCCATTATTTTTTCAATAAATGTCTTATGATCTGTATCTCACGTTGGGTTACGCTAGTAGTCGTTGGGAAGCTAAGATCCAACAATGAGTCGAAATTATTAAAATTTACTACCGAAACTGGCAATAAGTGGCCCCAACTTTAAGAGCGCTACGCCTAATCATCCTGTCAGCCAGGTCAACAATTGTATATCTCTGTAACATCGTTTTGGCGAAGTTTGCGAAAAGATCTCGGCCTATATCCTTACAAGATCAAATTGATGCAAAAACTGAAACCTCTTGACCACCAGAATCGACATGAATTTGGCTGGGCAACAACTTCAAAATTATACGGTTTTTCATCAAAAAATCATCTTCAGCGAAGAAGCTCATTTCTGGCTGAAAGGCTTCGTCAATAAGCAATATATGCGTTATTGTTCAGACAGTAATCCACACGTACTCCATGAGTCGCCATGGCATCCCGAAAAAAATACGGTTTGATGCGTTTTATGAGCCGGCGGCGTCATTGGACCGTATTTCTTCTGTGATGACAAAGACCGCCACGTTGAGTGGGAGTCACTACCGCTAAATAACAACCGCACATTTTTGGCCCGAATTGAATGATATGGACTTCGACATTATGTGGTTCAACAGGACAGCGCCACAAGCCAAACAGCGAATGTCACAATCGATTTAATGAAAACCAAGTTTGGTGAAGGTGTTATCATACGAAATGGCTCAGTCAATTGGCCGCCTCGGTCATGCGATTTCACGCCGTTAGACTGTTTCCTTTGGCGCTACGTCAAGTCTACGCTCTTGGCCAACAAGCCAGCGACGATTGACGAAAATTGTATGAATCAGCCGATTTATGCTTGAAAACCATCGAAAATTGAGTTCAGCGTCTCTACTTCTGCAAGCGTTCCCGTGGTGGCCATGCAAAAGATATCGAGTTTAGTACATAATGGCATCAATTGTTCTTTCACAGATATAAAGAATTGTTTGGTGGGATTGACAGAGAATAATTTACTATGATCTATTCTCCTACGACCACAATACATAACTAATTCAAACCTCTACAATCAATAACTGAAACGAATGAAGGAATCAATCACCAAAAAGAGGCCAGATTTGGCTAGTAGGAGAGGAATTGTGATCCTTCAGAAGAACACCAGGCTAAACATATAGATAATGACCCTCAAGAAGCTCCAGAAGCTCTTGGGAAAACGAAAACTTGTACTCTTTAACAACCTGTTAAAGCTCTACTAAACTACGCATTTGAAATTCATTTTCTATTCACTAGAACTAGGATGGTCGAACATTGAACAATAAAAGCTTAGAAAAATACTAACCAGCTCAATGAAAGCCATAATTTGAAGAGATGATTCTTTCCTGCACGTCTGGTTATGACTAATTTAGTTGCCCTTGGTGTGTAGAATACCAACGATTAGGATACCAACAAATAAAAGTTTATGCCTTAGCCGACCACAGCACGTCAGTGATTTCTACACTTCGACGAAGTCGTTGTGGCTCAAAGTAACAGCTATCAAACCAATTTTCTAAGAAAGATAGCCTTGCTTTAACATCGGAGTATAAATGGTCAGTAAATTCTATAGTCCGAAGCTCACCCAAGTATTTCGAACGTAAGTTCATTGATTTCGCAGAAATTTTAAGATCAGGCAGCTGAAAGTTTAATTGGTGGTCATTTTTTTTGGAAACATAATGCTTATTTGGATAATCATCATATCTCGGTAGGGTTTTCAGATACATGAAACAAAGAGTGGAAGAGATTTAGTGGCCTAGGAATAACCGGAGTAGATCGAGACAATAATTTGTACACTTATTTCCTTTTTTGGAACGTTTTTTAGCAAGCCTATTGACGAAGATAAGTTTGGCCCTCTTCCGAACTCTCTGCTCAATATTTTTTAAGGCTTTAATGTTCATTCAACCTGAATAAGGTCATGTGTGAACTCTATAAAGATCTCTCAATGGTAGAGTATAGAATTATTTTAATCATTGAGACTTGATTGCTGAACTTAAGTTCTTTATAAATTTGATACTCGCTTTAAAAATTTTTTTAAAAGCTTGGAAAATTTAACAATAATTTTAGATACCACAAAAGCACACTGCTTCAAGTTACTTCTCCTACTTTTTTAAATACGAAAGCCCTCCAATCAACTCAACTCCTTTATTTAAACAGACACCGCTAAAAACACATACATCGCTACTGTCACTGACAGCTGTAAACTGTCATTGCCACTGTCTCAAGCAGTTAGCAACAACAGCAAAGCGGAAAACACTAAGAATCCATGGCATGTAAACAGCTGTGGCAATCAGCAACGCAAAGCGAATCAATTGAAATGCAAATTCAAAGCGATTTTTTCACCATAAGAGGTCAAGAACGCCAGCAAGCGAGACAAGAAAGTACGGAAGCGCGTAAGCGGAGAAGAAAAATCACCGAACGGACAAGACAGCTTAAAAGCGATTACCAAACGATTTCAGCGAAAAACACTAAACAACAACAGCTCTTAGAACGAGGATGTGTACGAAGTGAACCGAAGGAAGAAATGAAGAAAATAAGGAATGATCAAAATAAGCACATCAAACATTTTGACATGGCTCATTATCCCGCCTGGCATGCCACATTTTTCACGAGCTGTCCGTCGCAGTGGCTGCAGCGGTCACTTTTCGGGTAGCAAGTCGAGCCACTAGGCATCAGCCTACCGGCCTTCTTGTAAATTATGAAAGATCTTTCCGTATGCCTCAACGTTGTCACTGCGCTTATCCCTTGTTCTTACGCTGCCTTATTTGGCTTTGTTTATATCTATTGTTTGCTTACTTCTTACTCATTTGCCGCTTTGCGTGGCTTCAGCGTGGCACTGATAAGCGTACACGTTTAAATTTACGCAAATTAATGAGCCAAAGGTGTCAGAGGTTGCTTACCTTTACTAACTCGTACCGTAACCTCGCCTCGGGCAGAACCTGCAACTCCAACGCAGCCGTCTCTCTCACCTTCTTTCCCTTGCTTTCTTCATAAGCAGTGTGTTTTGCATTCTGCAGGTTTCAACGGAATGTTAGTCATTCTTCTTCCACTTTTTTTTGTTTCTCCCAGCAGTTTCTTCTTCTGGTTTATTGTTTGCTGTCATTGGCGTCGTCGTCAACATTCCGTTCATGGCAGCGCAAGAGCGCCCTTTATCACCGCCAAGCGCCTACCAACCGCCAGCAGTCAACCGTCGTCCATCCATCCATACAGTCAGCGAACTTCATCCCTTCCGCGAGTTGCGTCCACGCTCATTGTCGGCTTCAAACACTCGAGGTGCTGACTTGACCGACCAACCGACACCGGTGACTTTGAGGTGCGAAGTTGATGCGCAACGCCAGCGACAGTGGATGAGACAAAGTTTTGCTGAACATCTAGCGGCTAACTTATCACAGAGCAGCCGAAAGGAAGGGTGTGTTGCAAGACGACTTAGCCTGTTTGTTATACTTTGTTGCGCAGCATTCTTTTCACTGGTGTCGCCTCAACATTAATGCTCATCATGTTTGTTGTTCTTTGGTGCTTGTTTGTACAGAGTCATTATTATTTTAGTTTTTGTTGTTGTCATTGTTTTGCATGCATTTACTACAAAAAACAGCAACACAAATGCATTGTCATTTGGGTGAAATGAAGGGTAAGAGAGAGAGAGGGATCAGCTGCCGAGATGTACCGCAAAAACAAGTAAACGCACACACACATACATTCTTAAGATAATAAAAAGCAAAAAGCAAACAAGAACTGACTTGACAAGTCTTTAAGGATAATACGCTTTATTGCTTTGGGGCGCCAACAGGGTTGCCAAATTTCTAGAATGTGTGAATATTTTAGGGGGATTTCTAAGATGTTATAAGTATTTTATCATTCGACAAACAACTGCACCAAACACTATCCGGAATCGTATCTTGCTATATCTCAGGTACTCAGAACATTAACTCATATAAAGGTCAATGATGCCATAAGGATTTTTGGTTACCAAAAATTTTTGCAGAAACTTCAGAAACAGATCTCGGAAATTTGAAATAGGGGTCAATTTAGACTTTTGGTTACCAAAAATTTTTTGATTACCAACAAACTTTTCTTTCAAATTTCAGAATTTTGCAAAAATGTCTTATACAAGTCTTTCTCCAAGAAGAAAGTTTTAGTAACAGTAATACAAGAATCAGACTTTCGGCTTATCGGAGCCTTTTATGTATGAAAAAGTCAAAATCCGAAGCCTTACTTCCCTCTTCTGCAATCAAAAAAGATACTGAAGCTGAAAGGCAAAGACAAAATTGTTTATTTTGAAGCCTTAAGTGGCTTTCAAGTGTTGGATGTAGCCAAGGGGTGCATGAGAAGCCATTGTATTGTTTGGAACTTCGGTGGTTACTTCATTACTGCCAATAACCGCTCCTGGAACTCTTGATTATTATGCTCAACAGAATCGGATTCCCGCTTGCAAACCGAATGATTGGTCCAAAAGGTTCATTATATCCGTTAAAATTATGATTTATATATCTGAAAAGGTTCGTGACAGAGAACAAATGTCGCTAAACGACAACAAGTCGCACAAAGTCGAATGAGATACTAATTATAGGATATTGTTGTAACTCCTGCCAAATAAATAGACAGAATAGGTTTGAGAAAGTTTTTCAAAAAAAGTTCTAAATTATAGTCGAGTTAACAACAGCGCGCCAGTTATTTCTTCTTTTCGCTAACCGGCGTCAATTCGAAAATCCAAGCGACGCCAAGTTTTTCTCCACCGGGTTTTTACAAAGTGGAGGTCTTCCTCTTCCATTGCTTCGCCCAGCGGTTACTACGTTGAAACGTCAGAACTGGAGTATTTTCATCCAATTGAATGACATGAACTAGCCAGCGTAGGCTCTGTCTCTTGATTCGCTGAACCATGTGAGTGTCGTCGTATCTCTCGTACAGCTCATCGTTCCATCAATGCGATATTCGCTGTTGCCAATGCCCAAAGGGCCATAAATCTTCCACAGAACCTTTCTCTCGAGAACTCATAAGGTCGAGTCATCAAATGTTGTCATCGTTCACGCCTCTGCACCATGTAGTAGGACGGAAATAATGAGTGATTTATAGAGTTCGGTCCTTGTTCATCGAGAGAGGTCTGTACTTCTCAATTACCTACTTAGTCCAAAGTAGCGACTGTTAGCAAGAGTTGTTCTGCGTTGCAATGCTGTTACTGATGGTTCCAAGATAAACGAAATTATCTACGACTTCGAAGTTATAACTGTCAACAGTGAGTTCAAGTGAGGATCTAAGGAAAGCAGCTGATAACACTCTAGCTCAAAAATTAAAAGAAACGTTTAGTAAAGAAATCAGTCTTCACAATAGCATCCCTATCTTCAATCTTTGTATTAAAGTATTAAGTAATTCTTGTTTTATATTGTACAGCTTAACGATTTTTATACCCTGAACAGGGTATATTAACTTTGTCACGATGTTTGTAACACCTAGAAGGAAGCGTCGGAGACCCTATAAAGTATATATATAAATGATCAGGATGTTGAGCTGAGTCGATTTAGCCATGTCCGTCTGTCTGCCCGTCTGTCCGTCTGTCTGTATATATACGAACTAGTCCCTCAGTTTTTAAGATATCCTTTTGAAATTTTGCAAACGTCATTTTCTCTTCAAGAAGCTGCTCATTTGTCGGAACAGCCGATATCGGACCACTATAGCATATAGCTGCCATATAAACTGAACGATCGGAATCAAGTTCTCATATGGAAAACTTTCGCATTTGACAATGTATCATCACCAAATTTGGTATGGATTATTTTCTGGGGAAAAAATGTAATATTCGAGAAAATTGTTCAGATCGGTTAACTATAACATATAGCTGCCATACAAACTGAACGATCGGAATCCAGTTCTTGTATGGAAAACTTTCACATTTGACAAGATATATTCACGAAATTTGGTATATAATATTTTCTAAGGCAACAATGTAATATCCGAAGAAATTGTTCAGATCGGTTAACTATAGCATATAGCTGCCATACAAACTGAACGATCGGAATCAAGTCATTGTATGGACAACTTTAACATTTGACAAGATATATTCACGAAATTCGGTATAGATTATTTTTTAAGGTAACAATGTTATCTCCGAAGAAATTGTTCAGAACGAGTTACTATAGCATATAGCTTCTATACAAACTGGACACATAGTTACTAACAGAAATGCACCTGTGAAGGGTATTTAGTTTCGGTGCAACCGAAGTTAACGTTTTTTCTTGTTTATGCTGATTTGGGAGCAGCTAAAACCAAGTATTCTCTTCTTAGCTTACACTTGTCATTTACAAGTCTCGCTCCCTTGAACCTAATCTAGTTGTTTTAAATCAACCTTTGCAAAACAATCCTCCAACTCGGCTCTCATCGTCGCCGGTCAGCTGACTTGCTTATTTGCTCACAAAAGCATGAGCCTGTGAAATTTCAAATAACAGAAGAACAACATCAACAATACTAATATAAAAAACACTAATCTACCCACCTAAGTCGCTACATTGTAGCCTGAGGGCTTCGGGATGCTTCAGACAGTCTCAGTGCATTGCGCAAACGCCTGCTGGGCCGCCGGCTAAAATTAAATTGTGATGCTAACGTTTGTTTAATCCCAAAAATATGGAGCTACCTTTCAAAAGGTTCCTGTGTATGTTTGGGCAGCTGCCAACAATGAAGTGTGAATAACAGCAACAACATGGCCACCAATGGTGACAGGAATGTCAAAGGACCACAGGAGTTTGCAAGAATATACTGCGTATACTGAAGTATTTTGAAACAGAGTTGCCAACGTACACAAATTAATATAGTAAACCGGCATATTACAAAAATAACAAAATCTTTATAGAGAAAAGAAGCCAAAAAAGAGGAGGCGGAATTAGCAGAACACGACGATATGAGTTTCGGTGTCTTCGACTAAAGAGTTCAAAACCAAAGCTAAATTTTCCATAACTAACGACTGTTGGCAATCCTTACTGGGTACCCCCACCCCTCTTTTGTTGCTAAATAGTTGGTTTGGGTAGACACACAACCTTCTTTTGATTTATGACTTTACAATGACAATTTATTATATTATTTTGTCGCTTGTCTTGTCTTCATTGTCTTAAGCGCAAAATCCAACGCAAACCACCGAAGAAGAGACAAAAATTTTGAATGTAGAAAAATATTTATGCATTTAGTTTGTCTGTGTGTTCATGTGTTTGCGAGAAAACAGTAGCTTGTTTTTCTCCAGATACAGATGTTTGTGTGTATGTGTGCGTTTCGCTGGGGGATTTACTGGGTATCGATGACATCTTGTTGAATTAAAGAAGCGTTGCTTGTAAATACTTTGCGCGAGCTTTGAATATGGCATTTGTGAATTCCCTTTGCTTGGCAACTTGACAAGGATTAATAATGAGCGTGTTGAAAAATGTAATCAGCTGATAGCGAAAATCGACAAGCGACATTTTGTGTTCGAAATTATGCAAATTCAATGGATTTTTAATATTTAAAAAAAATTTAACTTTAACAAAAATTATTTTTGTTCTTTAGAGGTCTACAATGTTTGCTTTAAAACTATTACCATGAGCATAAATTAGTAATACATTGTTCATAATTTTGAAATTCTTAATTTATTCTTCAAAATCTATGACGTCCCTTTTGGTTCCAATAAACGTTTTTTCCAGTGCGCCAAACCTCGAGAATCGAGGTCAATAAAATATAATAAATAACCTTGATTTTTGATCTACTTTGACTGTGCCACGATATTCAACCATTGATCATCTTCTTCCAGATCGTAAGCATAGATCCAAGACTCATCGTCAGTAGTAATATGTATCACGACATCTTGGTAGTCGGAAAGCATTATTTCACAGACGTTAACGCGACGCTGTTTTTTAGTGATTTTGGAACCAATCGTGCGTTAATTTTTCTTAGACCCAAATGATCTTTTAATGATCCTTCCGATATTCCAACGGAACCAAACTCTCAAGCACCAACTCCTTTATTTTATTCACGTGTTGATCATCAGTTGATGTTGTTGGCTGTCCTGGACGTGGTTCTTCGTAAACAGGGTTGAGAACCCGTTTCAATTCCAATAATTTCACCAATCAAAGGCACTTGCTCGCGACAAACAATTATAAATATAGCCCTTTGTTCAATTCTAAACGTTTCAGCAGCAGGAATAAATCGTCAAATGCACTTTATGTACTTCAGAAAGACCAGCGTATACTAAACACTAATGATTATTTTGATGTGTGATTTGGCACAGATGTAATTGGCCGTCATACCAACTTAAAAGAAAAATATTTCGACGAATGAGTTTTCATGCGATTTTTAAATTACAAAGTCTTACTATTTTTTGCCCACTTCCATAATAAATTTCACAGTTATTGGGTCTTGACGAAAATGAACTGGAGAAAAATTCGCGAAAAGCACATTACTCGATTCTGGTTGAAAGTTAATTTTTCCGGCTCCTAGACCTTAAGAGCTTCATTATTTCTTCTATGTTTTCTATAATTATATAAGATGGTTCACTGATTGGGTCATAACACCGATCTTGGTGCTGGCTGCAAGCGTATGTTCAAGTCGTCACTTAAGCAACAAAATTTCCTTTATGATGGTTGGTACTAATCAAAGAAACCATTGAACGCCGAAGCTGGAATGATATTGAGGTCGTGCAAAAGAGTAAATAAATATTTTAGTTTTGTAATAAGAAGTTCACAGTTGAAGTGAATTTTAACTGGGAACCACAAACATATCAAGATTCTAAGAAAATTACCGTGATTTCGAAAGTTCTGCCTATTTTTATAATAATTGTTGAAGACACTATGTTATAGTCTATACTAAAATAATATTATTGTATTACTGTTCATATTATTATTTAAATGTCTGTCGCCTCTTAGACTGATGTAAAATATCAACAGTTTATTCTGATATATAGCATACTATTAGGATAAGTCAACCAAAAGCATGTTGAGTAGAAGTTTCTAACCTTCTGCTGCTTATAATAGCTACTTATTTACAAGAAATCCAGAACTACCCGAAACTTCGACTGTTAAAGCAAGAGTTTGATGCTAACTGAAAAACCCATATACTAATTAATTGAAAGTATGAATATTAATAAAATTACATATTATATTTTAGTCCATACATATTAATACCATAACTCATAGCTTTAATAACGTCTCTTACATCATTGTCAACCACTTTCTCTTCTCAAAAATTCAAGTCACGCAAACCTCGCCTTGTGGGGAAATACACTGTTCTGAAAGTTCGTGTGTATTCATTCATGGTGGGTGTGTCAACCGCAAACAATTTGTAAATAATTAAAATGAAAATTATATTTTGATGATTTGACCAATTTACGAAGTACCCAGCTACACGGTGTGAGAATGTGTGTGGGTAAGTATGCAAGTATAATAATTATGCACTAAAATAATTTAATTCATTTAGAAGGGTTTCGGTCAACGAAAGGCAGTATGTGAGAGTGTGTGTGCATGTGAGTGTATGAGAGAGTGTTTGTGGGTGCGTCGACACAGTTTACATAGGATATTGCATGTCACCTAACAGTTTCGCAGTAGCTATTTTGAAGCGTAAGTACATGGGAGTAAGGAGATATATGATATATTTTAAGAAATTAAACGTCATTGTAAAATATACTCACATATATATTTATATATATTAGGGTGATTAAAAAAAGTTTTTTTTTCGTTTGGTACTCGGAAAAATAGGTTCTTAGATACCTCTAAGAAAGCCTCTCCAAGCGTGAGTTCTTAATTGTAACCGGAAGATACTCCTACAAACAGTTTTCTATTTTTTCTTATTATCAGATAAAAAAATTTATATTTGGCTTCCATCTACTTGAAAAAATATCTTGTTGCTTATATTTTTAGGAAATTGAATGCTGTACAAAAACGCTCTCCACGATTTTTTCGTAAACCCTACCGTTTAAAAGATATTAACGGTTGAAGTTTGATTATTTTTGGGAAAATTTTTTTTTTCTTATGAATTTTATAAGTCAATAAAAAAAATTATTATGAATGATGAAACTCATAGGTTTTAGGGGAGGCTTTCTAAGAGGTGTCTAGGAACCTGTTTTTCAGAGTAACAAGCGAAAAAAAATTATTTGAATCATCATGTGTATAATAGACTTATATATGTATATATATATATATTTTTGCTTTTAATGGAGCGAACTCAATTTTTAATTAATCTTATATTAATATTTAAGAAATATAATTCAATCCGAATTGCCGTAACTGATTTGTGCTCCTCATTTTTATTTATGCTAACCCCAAAATATCTGAGGTAACTTACGCAAGCAATGAATTTGGTAATCCCAACTTGTCATTACTTCTAGTTTTTCGTTTTTCAGCAGCCAGACAATTATTCCCTAGTCGCTTTATACTGACTGATTTCATTGATTTCAGACCCCAAAACCTACCTAATTGTTAGTTTAGAAATTAAGTTCGCCCCGAGAACTACTCTTGCCGACTTAATTCTCTTTCTTTTTTTAGCTTTCATTTAACATTACTTACTTAAACCTCTAGCATTTGAACAAATAGAGAATAGATGAAAAGCTTCAAACAGACTTCTCCACTTTCTTCAATTTGGTAATAAGTTTTAATTAAATTACTCAGAGATTGTTTTGTTTAATAGGTCAGACTAAAACATGGAAAGGAGGAACATAAAAATGAGCTCCGCAGTGATTTAGTCATGATTCAACTGTTCTAAAATGTCAAGTGATCCCAAAAGGGCTGTGCGAATAAAGGAATTTGTTAGTGTAAAGGTTAAACTCACTATTCTGTGTCAGCCTGACGTTAATTTGAGTCACTAAAACTAGCCAAGGCTGCTCTGTGAACATTGTGGGATTTTGTGGGGAAAGGGTAGTCAAAGTGATCAAAGTGCAATAAGCAAAAAGAGCAAAAAATTCAATGGATTAAAACAAAATGTGGGTGAGAACACACAACAGAAGAGAAAAGTGAATAAATGATAAAAACCGAGAAAGTATAAGAACGTGTCCGCAGAGAATTACCGATATTATTAAAACGATTGATAAATTTGTTTAAAATATTTTATGTGTTCAGAAAGATATAAGGTCTAGTAAAAAAAGTAATTTTCAAGAAAAAAATTCCACTACTTTTCCAAGAAATTTTTTGAACAAATCCACAGAACAAATGAAACGCAACAAAAAGCTACAAGATAACAAATCAAATATGGCCGAAATATGACAGATATAAAACAAAGGACCTGCTATCTAGGTCCAGATATAATAACATATACAAACTGACAGCTCTATCACGGGGCAGTGGCCTTCTAGAGAGCATGCACTAAAAATGTACCTGTCTTATAACAATAGTTGCCGAAGCTGCAAGCAAGAAGGTAATATGGAAACGGGTTACTACTTCCTTTGAGAATGTCCAGCTTTATCACAAATCCCACACAAAAAACTTGGAACCCATCAGCCACCAAATCTTTTGATGATTGTCCACAAAATGCATAGCATATATAATATAAGTAGTTTCCTTGAGTGCAGCAAACTTTTCGAGCTCAAAAATGAAACAGATTAGCAAGATTATAAGGCCCTAGCGAATCTACCATCTGCCCATCAACATTTGGGTTACTCGTTATGGCATTAGAAAGATAAGATTTTGTACTGAAATAACTTTCCAGAGAATTTTGTGATTTCTTGACTCAGTTTTAAATACGCACTGAAGACTGACACAAGCAAGAAGAAAATATGTCATTTTATTAAGTTTTTCTTCGATAAAGACAAAGCGTAAACCAACCGGCTAATCTATCTGATCGCTCAGATGTAGTTTTGATCCTGTCAATTCCATTCCAATATTTTTGATGAAAGCTGCGTCAAGCTTTGGAAGAAAAATTGTCGAAGGTATGGATAGAATATTACAAATCCGACCGTTATGTAATTGTTGTTTCATTTGTCCATGAGAAATATAAGTTCCAAAAATCAGTTTGAAAGCATTGGAATAAAACTGGGTACAAAAAAGGCGCAATGGATAAGGACCACACCAATTAACCCAGAGGAACCTCTGAAACTTCTTTTCCCTATATTAATCGCTGCATAATCGTTATAGAATCGATCTATTTTTGAAACAGATTGTTACTAGCGGTGATTCGACACAAGGATGGCTTATGATTTTGCTAATGAAAAATTCGCCTCAGAGAACTTTCAAAAACTTACCTTTATAGTTGTTTTTTTGCGAATATAGACGAGGGGCTACTATGCCAATTTAAATATGAAATTACCATCAAAACGGCGACGAGCTATCTTATAAAACCGTGTATATTTGACCAAAATCGAATCGTTCTAACTATGCTAAAGTTAACCAAATTTTTATTCAAACAAAAAGATTTATTTTCACTTAGACCTTTATTTTATAGATATACTAGCAGCCCGTCCCGGCATCGCACGGGGTAGACAATTACATATTTATTTTTGGAAGTTTGGATATAAAACACTTTTTTTCACAAATATTTTTATTTGTATTAAAAAAAAATCCCATTTTTCTACTCCTTCGGTTAAATAGTTCAAATTTTAATAAGGATCCCTAATTTTTTTTTTCAAAATGAAATGTAGCCTATGTCAAATTGGAAGAATGTAGCATTCTATTGGGGAAAGAACTTTTTAAATCGGCCCAGTACTTTTTGAGCCTATTCATTACAAACATACAAAAATATTTACAAATCTTTCCTCTTTATAATATTAGTATAGATGTAAAGTAACTGAAATTATAGCAGTTAATTCCCGCTTAAAGCGGTTAACATACATGTTTTCACAAAACGCCGGCTAACTTTCGTCAACTTATAGAGGTATGATGTAATAAAAGTGGCATTACTATGAACTAAGCGGCTTAGCGACCGTTAAAGCGCAAGTGCACACAGTTAGATGGACAGACAGAATCATGTTCGCACATTAGACAAATTATTATGTGTGCACGGGAGCATTACATTTTATTCGACTGTAAAACAACAACAAAGCGAATGCTAAAATTTATGTTGCATGCTTCCGCGTTGAAATGGTCATCCAAAAGTGCCATAAAACATTTAACATTGCAACATAATTCGTTGCACAAAACCGCAGACAATTGCCAGCAATTATTATGTTAGCAAATGGCTTGCGAGCACAACAAAAGGACTCTCAAGGGCAAACGCGCGAACAACAACATTCAAGGAGCAAACCGAACGCAAACTTTTAAATTGTAGCCAGCAACAATAATTTGATGTGCCCCACGCGTCGTGTGGCGCGCTGGTCATCCGCTATGCGGTGGTGTATTGTGGAGTCGCCACAAAATGATCATAAGCAAGTAGGGTGGCAACGTCATACACTATGTAGTATTATACGTATGTATTAGTACATGACACATCATCATTGGTCGCTATCACATCAGCAAACAACAATCGGCCAACTTATTATTATTATGTTCAGCTTAATTTATTTTTTTTTGTTTGAATGTCATTAAAAAGTCCTTAATGGTCAAAGTTTTTGCGCGCCTACAACGCCATAACGAGAGAACGAGAGAGAGTGAGAGCGATATATAGTAAGCGAAGAGATGAGAAGGGGGGTAATTGTGCATAAACATTAGGGTGGAACGAAATTAGCAATTGGAGAAAACGTAATAAATTTATTTTTTGCTAAAAGCAATTTAAGATAAAAACAGCAAAAATATTAAATTCGACTACACCGAAGCTATAATACACTTCTTGGGTGCGTTTTTAGCTTAAAGGAGTACAAAAAGATTTTTCACTTTATTTTTTGATCGATCAGCTCGTAGGACAGCCATATGTTATAGTTGTCTGATCTGAACAACTTCTTTTGGAGATAGATATAGATAGATAATTGTTTTTAAATAATTTATGCCAAATTTCTTGAAGACATCCCATCGAATGATAAAGCTTACATACAAACACTTTATTCCAATCGTCCAGTTTATATGTTGATCCAATATCGTCGGTTCCGACAAATGAGCAGAGTCTTGGTGGCAAAAGAACATTTAAAAAAATTCTGGCCGACATCTCAACAACTGTGGGACTTGTTCGCAGAATATTTCCATTTATATTCAAAAGAAGGGCAAAAAATTTCTACGATGAGAGACTGAAAGCATTACTCAATGAAGCTTGTTGCCAAACACAAAAAGGGCTGGCAGAATCTTTGGCCGTCACTCAGGCAGACATTTCGAAGCGTTATAATACAATCAAAATTAAGGAAACTCGATGATATAGGAATTGAAAGTAATAGCCGTTGAAAGGCCATTTTGTATGTCAGAAATGCTGCTTGAACACTAAAAAAGAATTCCTTCTTACCTCGGACCATGATTGATGATGAAACAGGAGCTTTTTACGACAACCTTAAGGGCCAAAAATCATGTATGGAGCCTGTCCAACCACCCAAATCAACAGCTAAGCCAAATATGCATGACGCCAAGGTTATGCGCTGTATTTGTTGGAATTAAGGGCGTGTTATGTAATGAGCTGCTGAAAACCGATGAAACCAATGGCGAACGCTATTAATTAAAATTTTCAAATTAAAACGAACGATAGTCGAAAAATAACCGAAACATTGTGACACCGGCAGGGAAATAGTTCAGAATTTTCCCCTTAGGACTTCCTCTCTGGAATATGATTCACATCAGAGCTGGGTTTAAAAATAGTTTGACTCATTCTTGGCCGCCAAGCCGGTGCAATTTTTTTCGTGGTGTAATCCACAAGAGGACGAAAAGATGGGAAACTTTTATACTCTCAAATAGACAATACTTAAAAAAAAAGAAAGGAATATACTACTTATAGACCCAATACTTGACTGATATTTTATATTTTCAAATCCACCCTAATACATACGCATGAAAAACTAGCTCACCGCTGTTACCGGACTGATGAAACGTCACGCACAGAGCATTCGTCTATTTCGCCGATAACATTTTTGTGCGTCTACATGTTGTGCGTCCTTACTCGTATGGGTTTACAGCCATTGTTTGAACTTTACAGCAAAATAATATGGTGGGGATGGCCCTGACAGTTAATGCAACAATAATAAAAAGTTAAATTACAAAATTATGTCCGGCAAAATGATGTCATTAAATATTTGCAAACATTTTTTCCGCTCGCCAATGACACGCTCAGGGAACTGCCCATCAAATGGTGTAATTTTTTATTACTTTCCCCATGGCTGGATAGATAACAGTTTATATGGATCCAGAGATGCGTGTGATGATAATACTTAGTTGCTAAAGGCAACGCGACAACTTTCATTGCTACAGAGCTTAATGAGTGTATGAGAGCGTTTGTACTTAGTTACGGGGCATTCCACTACACTGAATGGTGATGAATACTGCAGAGATGATAAAATGTCCTCCATAAGTTTTTAACTCCAATTAATTCATATCGGTGAATAATTATATGGATGTTAATGCTTTGATAATTACAGCTAACACGAAAGAGCGTGTGATATGTTCGATCAAAGGGAAACAATTTAATGTACATATTGGTCATATAGTACGTATATAACGGTAAAATTTGATGGTGCCATTAGTATATGAAAAGTATACATAAACTAAGTTTAGAACAATTGCTTTCATAATTTCAGGAGAACTTGTCCTCTTAACTTCATTTAAATATCAACCCCTCCATCTGATGAAATTTTACCCGGACCAGACCAGGGCTTTAAATTGCGTACGTAAACCGAATGGTTAAAAATATTTTTTTACTGCATAGATTGAAAATATGCCTACGGAATCGTTGATGGTAATGCATAACCGTTTTAGGTAGTCTTTTTTATAACGAACGTAAGTAGAAAAGTGGCTCAAAACATTCAGTGAGATCACAGACAACTGCTTCATACGAATAGTCTACGAGTAAGAATCCATTCAGCCAGTTAATGACGATAACATCGAAAAAGTTCAAAAAGCAACGTTTAGGGCTTGAAAATTGTCGTGATCAGAGAGGCAGTAGAGGATCTGAACATCTCTTATGGATCGAGTCAACACAATTTGGTCAATATTTAGGGTATGAAACTTTTGCAAAAACGACATCAAATAGAGGTCGCAAAAAAGACGCTTGACATAGTAGCTGGAGTCTTCAGTAACATTCACCAAACGCATCACTACTGATGACGAGACCTAGATTCATGAGTGTGACGTCGAAAATGTCCACAAACTACCGAATGGCCCTCTAAAACTAAGCCAAAACCGAAACTTGCTGAAAGAACCGAAAGTTACCCCAGTCGAGACTTATAAGAAGTGTATGGGATATTGGATTAAGCATTGTGATGCGATTACAGCAGTAGACAAGATGATGAATACTATATACCATCATGTTGAATCGATCGGTTCATATTTTATCAAAAATGATACCGGTGAGAACATAACCGTCAACGAAATCCCTGAAATTGAAGCTCATGATCTCGACGATATTTGGTTTCAACAACTTCCCACACATCGGATCAATCATTGGATTTATTGAGATAACACCTTGGTGCGAGGATAGTTTCTCGTTTTGAGCCGATCGAATGGCTACCAAAATCCTAGGATATCCCGTTAAACTTTTTCCTGTGGAGATATGTAAAGTCTATGCGGACAATCCCGCTTTGATTGAGGTCTTGAAGCAAAACATCACGCACGTTATGTGCCATTAACCAGTCGAAATGCTCGAACGAATCATCGAAAATTGAACTCAATGAATGGACCATCTGTAACGTAGCCGTGGCCAACATTAGAAAGGGATAATCTTCAAAATAGAGGCCAGACATATTTTTTTCGAATTAAAATAAACATTTCCCATAAAATTTAAAATATCTATTCTTTTTATTTAAATAAGTAAGGAGCATGGAAATGGATTATCTTTTACATATATACACATTTTTAAGGCTCAGAGACATTAAGAGTAAGATATCTTCCAGAGTGATCAATATTTTTAGTATTACACGGAAAATAGATATAGATATAGATATAGATATAGATATAGATATAGATATAGATATAGATATAGATATAGATATAGATATAGATATAGATATAGATATAGATATAGATATAGATATAGATATAGATATAGATATAGATATAGATATAGATATAGATATAGATATGGATATAGATATAGATATAGATATAGATATAGATATAGATATAGATATAGATATAGATATAGATATAGATATAGATATAGATATAGATATAGATATAGATATAGATATAGATATAGATATAGATATAGATATAGATATAGATATAGATATAGATATAGATATAGATATAGATATAGATATAGATATAGATATAGATATAGATATAGATATAGATATAGATATAGATATAGATATAGATATAGATGTAGATATAGATATAGATATATGTAGATACCAAGCCAAGTGGAAACTTGAAAGATTATGAGGGTTTTCTGACCATCTTTAGATGCGATTCAGCGCGTTTAGTTAATTTTAACTGATATATTCATTGCTGCGTGATTTAGCACATGCCTTACATTACAAAAATTCGATAGAATTTATTATTGTGTTAAATGAAAAAAAAAAACGTGGTACAAGCTACTTCAGATATAGCCGATGAATAACATACGTTTTTGTCAAGTAAAATAGAGACATACCTTTCATGAAGTCACAAGTAGAGCAACTCAAGCCCTTTTAACTACCTCTTATAGGTATTGCAATACATTTCTTTAAGATCCACTAAACATATGCCGCATTGGACACATTTGACATGCCAGCGCTATCTACAAATTGACGCGCATTAACGCATATGTTGAACAGCTCTAACAATATATAATCGCTCCATACGCTCTTCACGTCAATGCTAAGGGCACCAGCCTTTAAGCGCTTTCATATATGCATAAATATCGCTATGAGCCCCACATGTTACCATAGCGCAACAGATTTTCACTTTCAAGCCCACCTGCCAGCCGCAGCTACACACCCATTTCCCCCAACCCAAGTACACTTTCTCGGAAATGTTTTTACTACACTCACCGGCAGCTTTTGCGCTGGGCAGGAAAGCTCATTTCGTTTGCCCGCTGCCGCAAAACTTTTCGGCTTTTAATTAATTAAATTGCGTGCCAGCGGCCAGGACAGTTCGTGGAACGTGTAAGCGTTGTGCGTGCCATTGTAAGGCTGTGCGGGGGGTGGCGGCACTTCTGTTGAATATTATGCACCGTTATGCTGCTGACCATTTCCATATTGTCGCCTGTCACGTGCTTACCTTATTGTTCGCATTATTGTTACACATACACAGCTGTTGATGGCAACATAAGTATTATACATACATAATGTTATTGTTCTTATTGCTGTTGTTGTTGCGTGCTTTCTTTTATTATCATGGGCGTTTATTACATGACCTCTCCTCCTCCCAACGCCAGGAAGGACTTTATGCCTGTACTCGTATGTGTGCTTTTGTGCGTGACTGAGAAAAATCCACTTCTTTATCATTGAGGGGCGCGCTCAAAGCGTTTGGCGACAGTTCCACGCATTCTTTGATATTTTCGCCCTCCTTTCTTTTTGTGGACAGTTGGTCCTCCCCTTTTGAGACACATGCCTGATTTAGCTGGAGAGGCGTAGCAAACAACTTAAATACATTGCGTTGCATTTTATGATGCAAATTTCGTGTGATAATTAACAGTTAGAGACAGCTGTGATATGAGAAGGCGCCAAGAGAAATATGATTATTAATTATTTCTTATTCCGAAAATATGTAAACGAGTTCTTTTGTGTTTGTCTTTGACTGCAATAATAAATATAATTATAAGCCGGATTTTCACTAAAAATGCTCCATGATGATCTATAACAATATAGAAAAAGCACGCCGTAAAGCAAATAGTGGGACTTTCTTGAGCTATTGTCAAAAAAGTCTTGTGATATTTTTATTGAATCAATTCGTGTGGCACCCATACATCGAGCTTCTTAGTGACTCCAAGCTTCTGCAAATGTTTTTTAACGGTTTGATGACTATTATGGCGCTCTCTTTCGACCAATTCAGCGATTTTGTCGCAATTTTCGACGACAGGCCTTCCGGAGCGTGGCGCATATTCGACAACCTCTACACTAGAACGAAAACTTTGAAACCATCGTTGTGCGGTGGAAATGGAAACTGTATCTGGTCCATAAACTGCACAAATTTTATTGGCGGCTTGAGATGCATTTTTGCTTTTGTCGTAGTAGCATATGCCACATTTTCTTTTTATTTTGCTCCATGTTTGCGACGCTATAACTCACGAACGGCTTAAAAAAACCACAATCAATCAAATACGTGTTAGCGCGTTGACCTTTCCAAAAAGGTATAGCATGACCTGATGCAACGAATAAAACTAGAACTACGCGCTTTCAGCGTCAACTAGCGAAAATAACGCAAGACTTTTTTGGCAACCTAATATATTGTGTTATAATTTAAGGAATAGTTTTCATACGGATCTTTTGAATGTTCAAAACATTCATTTGTGAATTGTCTATTTGTGTTAATATTTGCTTTCTCTCTCGCTAAAGTGCCTCATTTTAGTTTTCAGTACCAAGTACAGAGTTTGGCAAAGTCTTGATTTTGAACGGTCAGTTTGTGTGGAAACTATGAGCTTTAGTTGTACGACCTGACCAATTTTTTCGCAATTTTTGGATATTAATTCCTACCAAATTTCTTGATAATATTTTTTATAATCAAATCAAAAAATTTTCCCTACAAGAACATGACTTTAACGATCAGTTTATCTATCAGCTACATGCTATAATAGTCCGCTCCAAACAATTTGTGCGGAGATGTCTTGGTCAGTAATCGATGCAGAATTATGTGAATGATGATGATGTGTGTGAAGATATCTTGTCATATAAAAAAACTTAATTTCGGCAAATGAATCGACTCAGCCACTCACTATGATCATGTAGGATTTTTGGCAATCTGAAAAGTAGGTTCTGAGACATCGCTATCTCTTCAAGTATGAGCTCTTAATTGTAACAGGAAGGACCGTTAACATTTTTTTCCTACGAATTTTGTAACCCTAAAAAAAGTCGTTGTTGAATTGCAAAACTTATAGTCTTATAGGAAATGCATTGCTCTCTAATAAAACTCTCGAGGCTCCAAGTACCTGGGAGTAATTTTGGACAGCAAACTGATGAAGAGGAGAGAGTGAAAAAGGCCAGTGGTGCCCTATACACATGTATTTCTGGTCTATCACTTGGTCTTATGCAATGGGGTTACACAGCGTAAGTCAAGCCAATTTTAATTTACGGTGCTCCTGTGAGGTGGACCGCTATGAACAAGAGCTCATACAGAAAATCAATAAAGCGGATGCAGCGACTCACTGTTCTTTGCATGACAGAAGCGATAATAACAACTCCAACAATTGCACTATAAAGGTCACTCAACCTAACACCAGCCGATCGACAATGCAATGGAAAGCTCTGCGATAAATTAGCTGCAATATTGGCGATATTAAGGGAATCCTCTAAAAAGACCTTAGGACATAGCTCAGTTGGCAGGGGATTGAAGAGAAAAGTCCATGTCACAATAAAAGAGGATAGGTGGCGCAGAAACATGCGACTCACCTGCGGAGCTTACAGCACCTTACAGATTGCTCAAAAATGGCTAATAGAATGGGAACTGGAAGTTATTGTTCGATTCTAGATCTCAGGCGACCCTTCAAGCTTCCAGAATGCTGTATTTTCTTCCGGGCACAAGACTTTGTAGTTGACACAGTGACCGAGATAGCTAACAACTCAGAAAACAACACAAAAAGGCTACATCGATAGCCAGGTGGCAATTAAGGCAATAATGTCACAACGCATTACGTCAGAGAATGTTGTCAGAAGTAAAGAAGCAGTAAATGTAACCTCTGCCGAAAAGCGACTGCATATATATTGGGTTCCAGTCTCCAGTCTCAGTCCCCAGAAACGAAAATACAATATACAAGAAAGTTACACTAAGAGCTGACAAGCGGATCAGGGCAATATGTAATGCCTTAAGTACCTGCAAGAACGCCAAGATCATTTGAAGAAACCCCTTGGTAAAACTCGCTTGTTTCTTACTCACACGATCTTGAAAGGACTGCCAGACGCCTCATGACAGATCACAACCTACTGACATCACATGCGGGCCGAATGGACATAGGTAACGACGATACATGCAGGAAGTGCAAGGAATCTGGCATCCGAGAAACGCTGAAACACCACCTATGCCTGCCTCCAGCACTATCTAGAACTCGTCTTAAGTATCATACATCTTCGGAGTTCAAGGGACTAGACAAAGTATCAAACTTATATATCAAATAGTTCTTAAAGTTCGGAAAAAGCGCTAAATACTTCACCTCAAACTAATCTGAACTTCCAACTGGCATTACTAAGACTCAGTTGGTCTGTGTAAAGCATGAAACCTAAAGTAGTTATTGTAGTGTTCAAAAGCGACAGTATAGACTATTTTACCATTTACATTTTCACCTATTTTCGAGCAATTTTAAACACCAAATAAAAATGCACTAAATTATATAGAACGAATATTTTTCTCAGTATTTTAACTCGAAATGCTTCACCGCAATCTTCACGATTTAAAGGTGGCCCCTCCACTTAATGGTCATAAACGTGAGTAAATTGAAACATAATGGAGGGAGCGCTGATTTGTTGAGCGATTACTCGTAGCCACGCTGTCATTAAATAAAGGACGCTGCTGAGAAAAGCCCCAATTGTGCGAATGCCATCGCATGCAACACGATTGCAAAGGGGCAAACATTTGGTGGCATGCTTGTACAAATACTTGCAACACACACGCGCAAACAAACAAACGCAGGTAAATATGAATCGCATGTGTGTGTGTGCACATTGCGCTCAGTTGCATGGGAGTTTTGTGGACCATAAATGGACGTCATAAATGGCGTGTCTAAAATTAGACGAGTGGACGCGCAGCAAGCGCCGATTTGTAACAACAAATGTGAGCACACTATTGCCGCGGGTGTTCCAGACAACACATGATGCTCGCACAACAACAAGAACAACTATTGATGCCTGCCTTGGCGAGGCGAGTGTATTGGGCTGGTTTTTCCCCACCTAAATTAGCGAAGTTAGATGATAATAACCTCAAGTTGCCGTGTGGCTGTTGCAAGCCTGGTTTAGCTGGCCACTTGGTCACACATGTGTGTATGTGGATAGTGCAGCAGCTATGCACATATTTTTAAAAATTTATGTGTGGCATGTAATTTAAACAAAAATAGGTTTATAGTGGCAGCCTCTTCCTCTGTGCCTCAGCCAAACTGGCTTTCGCTTTCGTTTGCAAACTGGACTGCCGATCGTTAAGGCGAAAGAATGCTCAAGCATTTATTTTTGCCTCATGTTGCAATGTCCGTTGCACATTCAGGTGGTTGGTCGTTCATGTTCGTTATCTACGAGGCAATATCAACGCATTTGGCCATTTGGGCGTCGGTTTATTAACACTGCATGTCAATTCCGATGTTAATTTACATAAATGCCGTTTTATGTGCGGCACGCACACCATACAGATGCACATACTTATATGTGTGTGGTTTTGAAATTGTATTGGTGTTGATTAGTCAACTGAAATGGAGCAGAGCTAAAAGTTAGTGCATCGAGTATCAGTACGTTGAACTCTTGTATTCACCTTTGTTTTTACATTCTTATTCCTCTTTGGCATACATATATTTGCTCATCACGAGCTTATTGCCGGGTATGTGTGGGTATTTTATGATGTGTCCAAAATTTATCTTTAGCCAGCTCACCAACCACGTGATTTCACCAACTATTCGCGTTTCATATATGCAATTTTATATCGATATGTTGTGCTCATTGTGAAATTTATCTGTTTATTATTGGTTTATTATGATTTGCGAGCATTTAACTTTTATTGACTTATGTAAACTTCATTTCCAAGCTCAAGTCCAAGCTCAAGCCCAAGCTAATATGTCTATAAATGCATGTGACCATTCAAGATTCTAAATTTTACACCTATGAACAAAACTGAAATAGTTTATGATGTCTTTACATTTCTGAAAAGGTAAACACTATATTCGACAGTAAAATCTGTAAAAATTAAAAACATTTTTCGAATGAGTTTAACAAGCAACAAAGTAAAAACAAGAAAAAACGTTAACTTCGATTGCATCAAAGCTGGAATACCCTTCCCAAATATAGAAGTTTCCATATAAAATCCTGGTCTTGATACTTCAGTTTGTATGGCAGCGATATGATATAGTAAACCGATCTAGAAAAATTCTTCAGACATTGTAGCGTTTTCTTAGAAAACATTATTTACCAAATTTCGTAAAGATATCACGCCAAATACAAAAGATTTGTATCCAATGACTTCATTCGGAATGCTCTGTTTCTATGGCAGCTACATACATATGTGCCATAGTTGTCCAATATCGGTGATTTCAACAAACAAACAACTTTTTTTAGAGAAAAGAACATGTGCAAAATTTCATACCGATATCTCAAAAGCTGAAGAACTGGATCGCGTATATAAAGCCAGACAGTCACACGGACAGGCGGATAAACATGCGAAATCAGGTCATCATGCTGATCATTTATATATAAACACTGTGCCCAAAAAATAAGGTGACATTTGAATTTCTTTTTAGGTTGGTAGTACTGTCATAAATATTATGTCAAATTTCATGTCAAAATCTTCATTAGTGTTTGCGACACGTGTCGTTTTGTGAGCTGCTAAAAGTGAGTTTTTCGTTTTTTGCGATGTCGAAATTTGTTGAGCAAAGAATTTGCATTAAATTTTGTTTACGGAATCAATTTTCTGCTGCGGATACATTGAGGATAGTGCAGAAAGCCTTTAGTGATAAGGCTATGTCTAAAACAAAAATGTTTACAAGTGGTATAGTGAGTTCCAAGCCGGCCGTGAACGTGTCGAAAACGAAGAGCGTCCAGGGCGACCATCAACCTCAACCGACGAAGCTCACGTTCAACAAATCAAAGATTTGGTGTTGAAAAACCGTCGATTAACAATTAGAGACCTTGCTGAAGAAGTTGGCATATCGAAAGGCTCAGCCAATACCATTTTCAAGAATGTTTTGGGTCTCAAGCGCGTCATTTCTCGACTGGTACCGAAAACATTGAATTTTTTGGGAAAAAAGGCGTCGCATTGAAGTGTGTGAAACGATGCTTTCCGACTACCAGGGTGTCATGAAACGCATTATAACTGGCGATGAGACGTGGATCTATGCTTACGACCTCGAAACAGCCGATCAATCGAGCGAATATCGTGTCGAAAGAGAGCCGAGACCAAAAAAATCACGCCAAAGTCGGTCAAAAATCAAAGTCATGTTGACTGTTTTCTTCGATTATCGTGGTGTTGTGCATTATGAGTTCCTTCCAACCGGTCAACCAGTCAACAAAGAATATTATTTGAACGTTATGCGTCGTTTGCGTAACGCTATCCGCCTAAAATGGCCGGAATTGTGGAAAGACAATTTCTCGTAATGCGTGATCATTTCGCCAAAAACTCAACCTATATCGTTCCGCAACCACCGTATTCTCCTGATCTGGCGCCGTGCGACTTCCGGCTGTTAACCAAGCTCAACAGATCGCTCCGGGGACACTGTTTTATACGATAGAGGAGATTCAAGCCGCAGCGAAGCCGAAGGCCATCCCGGAACGTGACTACAACCAGTGTTTCGAATATTGGAAAATCCGTTGGCATAAGTGTATTGCATCAGGAGGGGATTACTTTGAAGGGGATGAAATTGATTTGGAAGAATAAATAAAGAATTTTCAAAATAAATACAATGTCACCTTATTTTTTAGGTACATTAGTATATATATAGAATGACCAGATTTTCTACTAAAAAATCCCAGATGCTTTAATAAGTATTGTATGAGCACACGTCAAAGATAGATTTGATAGATTGAAGTGGATTGGATTAGATTGTAAACTAGTGCTACAATCTGGCAACGCTGAACTTTTTCATAGAGCTTGACATTTTTGATGTTATACATTCTCAGCTCGTTTTGACATACGAACACTCTTTGTGTTGTTAACAGTAACTTAAAGTATTCATCTCGGCCAAAAAATGCGATGAAATCGCTAACATTTTAGAGCTATTTTTAACAACTTTCGACGTGGGTTATCTCAGTAACAGTGCATCATAAACTTAGTTCAATGTTTGGCGATAAAACTACATCAAGCACCAGAGTTTATCGATGGTCATGGGTCACTCTAAGACGATTTTCGTGAAGGTCGTCCAAAATCAGTTTTTGTTCTGGAAACTATTGATGCACAAACTGATATTGCATACATTCCTTATTTCATGAACATTTGACTAAACAAGAAATTAGTTCATATTGGATCCCAGACAAGCAAAGGATCGTTTCAATTGGTCGGAAGAATAGTTAAAAATAACGACAACGGTCATCTATGACATCAGGACAGATAATGAATCCTAGACTAACACGTATGAGCCCGAAAGTAAACCGAAGTCGGGGACAAATCGCAACAATTCTACTGGAACAATGCAGAGCAAATAAATTCTGATGGGTATCATACACAATTATTTATTTGCGAGTTGTTTTTTAAGAAATCAAGAAAACCAACCGCTGAAGATGGAACACTTCTCACCACGACAATTCGTGCTCTCACACATCGACTGAAACTACTGCATTTTTAACTCTTCAAAACATCGATTTAATGAGTCCTTCACTGCATTGTCTCGACATCGAATGACTTCTTTTTATTCCCATATTTGAATATAAGAAAATAAACTAAGAGGTGAACGCTTTCGGACACCTGAAGAGGCGTTTATTGTCTTCAAAGCACATGTTTTGGAGATACCAAAATCAGAGTGCCAAAATGCTTCGACAGTTGGCACAAATCGCGCAAAAGTGTATAGATATTAATGGATAATATTTTGAAAAACCGAAAAGTGATTTTTGTTGATAAATATTTGTTTTTTTTCTCCAATCCCGAAATATAAAAGACTGTCCTGTAAAAATTAATGACACGTAAGTTTGGTTCACCGTTTCCGTTACGATAAATTTGATGGTAAAGTTGCACCACGCTCTGGAAGGCCAATTGTCAAAAACATCGATAAAATAATGATGATCGTTGATTTAATTTATCAATTAGGCACTTTCTCGATTACCCTAAACAATTTAAATAGAGCTGTATACAAAAACATGCTTGATGTATGGGTGTCACACGAGTTAACGTACAATAATGGGCAAAGAAATGGTTCAATGAAACATCAATTGAAGCTAAGTCTGTAAACATTGTTCTCACATACAACAATATACAGCACTTACCAATTTTCATAGACGGTGCACGAATACCATACTTTAACTCCGCAAAATACTTAGGAATGGCTCAACTCTAAGCTACGGTGGAAAGTTCACGTAAACACGGAAGAAGCTGGGTATGCGACTCAAAAATATTAATTGTTAATTGATAACGAATCAGTGTTTTCTATCGGAAATAAGTTACTTACCGATATGGAGCCATGGTACACAACTCTGGGGTTGTACTAACGCAAATAATTAAATAAATAACTCAAAACAAAGTACTAAGGCAAGTTGTCAAAGCCCCTTAGTGGTTTAGTTGTGCTGATATAGAGCGTGATCTAGGCGTAAACTCGGTTAACACAAAAATATTAAAAATTTCAACAGCACATAGCAAGCTTACGATAGCATTGTTACGAAGAAGTAGCCATGTTAACTTTTAGAGATGAATCAGTAGACTATACAACCCGCTCAGGCCCAGGATTGTGGAGTAAGCACCTTCAGGTAATAGTGAATACATTTTAAAATGGTATTATCGATATTCAAAAACATTTCTTAACGTAACGTATACGACTTGGGGTGAGCAATGTCAGTTATTTTGTGGATTTGATTTGATTAAGGAAGTCTAAATAACTAATATTATCTAATTGCTTCTCATAGGAGACTTTACAGAATTATCCTTTCCTTCATATTTGCAACAACTTATAACTAACAGCATTTGATGCAGTTTTTATTAACAATGCGCCTAAATGTACGCCACATTTCAGTAATTATTTGCACTAAATCAAAGAAATTATATTATTATATGATATGATGTTGTAGAATAAAGAACTATAGAAAGATCTTCACAGGAGAATGAAATAATTTTCAAACAAAGCGCAATTTATGAGACACAATTTTTAAAACAAAAATATTTTTCCTTATACATGGTTTAAAAGGTATTTATACTTAATATGTCATCTGTAAGCACTTGAAAGAGATATGATATTATAATATCTGATTCTATTCAAACTAGCAAAAGTATTTAATACTTTCTTAGCCACTAATGGAGTGGCTATCAATTACTCGTCCTTTTATTTGAGTTATTCACAATCACATCGAAGTAGTATACTTCCATTAGCATAATTTATCAAATTTCGTGGCAAATTTTTCTCTTCTGAGAGTTACGCTCAACCTTCTCTGACTAAAATCTTGCTTAATTTCAAATTACTTTGCCACAAATGCCTGCTTGCTGCACAAAACCCATAATAATTGTAATTTTTTACTTGCTTTTGTTTCGAAGACGAGGACCAACAAAGCAAATATTTATAATGAGTACTTAATGCACTGCGATGTAAACAACAGCGCCATACCCACTAAGTGCCAACAGCGAATGCAACAGTGAGCATTCATCAGCGACAGCAGCGGCAACAATAGCAACAAAAACAAGCGCAGTAACAGCAACAGATAATGAGCAACAGCGCTCGCTGTGGCATGCAAATAACTCAAGGAGGCAGCACCACCGCGCACTTCCGCCGCCCAACGTCCGGCGTGAGGCATTCTTGCGCTTCAAAGTGGCAGCAGCAAGGACGGCACACACACACATATATACGTATATACAATATATACTTATAAACCAGCAATGCAAATGGCCAATTTTCGGTGGACTCATACAAGCAAACACAAATTTCTGCTGAAACGCTTGAAAGTGGAGGACACAATTTCCAAACGAACTTCGAGCGAATTTATTATTGTAAATAAAATATTTTCTTGGGTAAATATAAAAAGAGAAGAAAAAACAACAGCAACAATAGGTAGCCGAAACTTAAGTACATTTTTGCATTAAAATAACAAATTTTTGCCGAGAGCACTTTTCTTCAAACAATTTTTTTCGCTTTCTTCTTATCGTCATTGTACTTTTTCCACTGCGCCGCTTGATAATAACCAACTATGTACCCTATAAATGTACGCACAACAGTAGCAACAACATCTAGTAGCAGCAGCGGCAAGTAGAAGCAGGCCAAATGCGACAAGCAGCAGATAAGGTAAACAAGAATTGTGCTCGAAACACCCTCGAGAACTTTCACCGAAACACTTTAAACGCATTTTTATGAAGCCAATAGAAAGTTCAGTGAAATCATAAGAACAACAAAAAAATATAATTGCAAAAACAAGAGATGAAATTTCGTACAAAAATTTTTATTGTACAAAAACAAATATGCGCGCAAAACGAGAATGAAATTATTCCAGCGCACTCACAGACCAATTAACATATAAATGAAGAGACGAAACACAAAAACAACAACAAGAGCAAACAGCGCACCACACGGCAAATCAATAAAAATTCAGACAAGAACAAGTAATAAGAGACAAAAGCGCCAAAATTGGTCAAGAACAATGACGGAATTACAAATTACCCACACCGTTGGCGAACGCATACCGTACACTGTTCGGCGGCGCCGGCGGCAGTGGCTTAGTCATGCAGCCGAGATAAAGCCACAATGATTGACGAACAGATCAGCAAGCCGGTAATTTGTACGAAATTACATTTGTCGAACTGTGTATGCTGAACGTTTGGTGCGACGGACGTAGATCTACAGTCCACATGATGGTCAGTTATGAAGCTATAAGCGATGGCGCTGTAATTCTGCTGTAATCATTATTCATATAAATGTTGTTTATGTAATTGATATGTGCCTTAATGGTATTTACAGTTTTTTTTTAATTTTTGGAAATTTCAATTGTCTTTCCTTGTGGCCTTATCAATCTAATAAGAGATCGACTAAAATTTTAATGAAACTTAAAAACAACAATAAACGTTACCTTCGGCTGCATCGCAGCTAACATAAAATTTGCAAGGCATTTTATAAGTCATGAAGCGGTATTAAAAAATATTTTTTATGATATTGATCGATCAGTTTGAATGGCAGCTTTAAGCTATTGTCATTCAATCTGCACAATTTATTCGGAGATTTTTTCGTTGCCCTGATGGCCAAATTTCCAGAAGATATCAAATAAAAGAGTTCCGATACAAAGACCTGAGTTTGGTCTGAACAATTTCCTTGGAGATACTAAAGATGCCTTGAACAAAAACCCATGAAAAATTTTGCGAAGATACCTCGTCAAATGAAAAAGAACTTTATTCTGAACATTCAGTTTGCATGGCAGCTATATGCTATGGCGATCCGATATCGGTGATTCGAACAAGTGTACATCTTCTTAGAAAGAAAAGAACGTATACATAATTTCAGACTCACATCTCAAAAATTCAAGGACTAGTTCACGTACAAGTATATACCGACATACGAATATGGTTAAATCGACTCTGATCGTCATGCTGATTGTTTGTTATGATCCATTTCAAGGTTCCTTACTTTTTTCATGAAAAAAGACATAGAAATTTCAAATCTGATGGGGAATATTTCTATCACTCAAAAGAACATTATTTCGCATTTATGTACTTCTTGAACATTATCTTTTTCAAATGTTTTCGGCGGCAACGTATCAAATGGGCCATCTATTGAGTCTAATTTTCGATGATTCGTTAGAATATTTTATCTGCGTGATGTTTTGCTCCAAACCCTGAATCGAAACAGGATTGTCCGCATAGACTTTAGACACACGATCTTCGTTGCTAGGGAAAGTCAAGCTGCTTTAGTTCTTACAAAAGTTATATTTAGTTCGCTTTCAATTTAAAGTCTCGACGTAAAATGCGCCAAGTTGTTCCGTACGTCAGTCCGAGTTGCCGCGAACTGCGCCGAATCGACTCTTCACTGTCTTCGTGTACATTTTCAGCTTTCGTAATAAAATTGAACGAATTGTAAATGTTGTTCAAGCGAAGGATGGAAGGAAGATATGCCAAAAATAACTTGACAGATTGACTTGACTCATGCGTGATCCGTCCAAAAATGGCCGAGAACATCAATAGTAAATATGAAATATCTAAGAGATCTCTATTCGAAAAATCAAGAGCTCTTGGTGTTATTACTGATACAATATATATCTCTTACGCTACTATAGTAGAAAAAATTACTTCGCAGCCATTAGGGTTTCACTGCCCGTGAACTCGGGAGTAGTTTTAGAATTACCATACTTCATATCAACGTCATAAGTTACTTCATGATAAAACCAAAGGCAGGAAAATCAAATCAGAGATCGCCTTTCATTTGTGGTTGGTCAATAGGCATCTATTAAGGAGGATTCCAACTGCAAAGGCTCTTCAATAGCACGTGGTAGATTCGTTCCAACACTTTCCTTTGCGTTTTTGTGAAAATAAGTCTAAAAACCTCCGATTTCATGCTTTAAACTTAGCCTGTGATGTAGAAAAAAATACGCCTAAACTGATTTTTGATTAGTTCAAGTTATTAATATATGAGTGCCTAAAGTCCACTTTTATGCTTTTTTCAGATATAAGACGTAACCTGACCTAAAAGTGCTGCAACTATCACCTCTTTGAACTTCAATATCTACGTTTTATATTTAACTGTTGAAATTCTATAACAGAGAATGTTGCTAAGGGTCTATCACATTATTTCTTTCACAACAATCGAAAGTGTTCCACTATCCCAATAGGCCTTATTCCACATGAATAGCAGCAAATCGGCTATAAATATGCAAAAATATATTTCTTTATTAACATCGAACAAACTAAACGTATAGGCATATATTTACATATTTATTTAACACATACGAGCGGGGCGGTGGGTCTAAAATATATGCGCATAAATATGCCGTAAAAGCAATTTAAAAAATCAACAAAACGAAGCATAACGAACAAGAAGCGTAACGAAGGAAGATAGAAATTAAGAAATCATGTAGCCAATTAAGAATTTGCATAACATATCAACCTACAACAACAGCAACAACTACTAACTAACTAATAACAATAAATATTGAACGATATCAAGTTAACGTTGATTGATGACAGCAACAAAAAATCACTTGACAAATATATATCATGAGACAAAAAAGTGCATTTAATGGGTATTTTAAGCCAGAAGCGGGTATGGTGAAGAGGAGTAGTAAATAATAATGTATGCAAGTTCAGATTGTTGCTGTGTTTAAAAATGTGATGACAAAATTGCTTATTAATTGCAAATGAAATTGATTATAAAGGGGAATATTGAGAGGTAGAATATTGAGGGAACAAATTTATATATTTTTAGTATTTAAATTTATGTTGTGGACGAAGAACTTGCTGTTTTTGAATATTTTTAATTAAAGAGTTCAAAATTTAGAGGGCCTACCGTGAAAAGAACATAACTGCTGACCAATCTAAAACGATTAAGTAGTTCAAACAAATTGCGATCACAGATGGCGCTGTGGTAATAAAACAATGTATAGTCTAAAGAGAATACAATAATTTATAATAATTCTAAAATATATTAACTGTACCACAAAGTTTAAAACAAAAAACAAATGCTCTTCTGGATATCTTAACCAATTCTGACTTTGTGAAATGCCCAGATTACGAATACTATATTCCTGAAAGTATTGAATGTGTAGATGTTTATATGACAAATGCAAATGGTATTTCTTGATTCATCATCAGCTTATTTTTAACATGGGGAATTTTAAACTCACACTCTACACAATGTCCTGTTTAACTCAAACACAACCTCCATTAGATTTCCTAAGTTATTAGTATGCACTTTGAACCCAATAAGCAATAAGTTATTTTCTGAAGATGAACTCAGTGATTTAATACGTTATTGGGTTAGGACAGATAATGCAATTTTTCGAAGCGGTGGACGTCTTGTTCTAATTATATGTGTATGTAGAATATTTCAAAGCTTACTATAGAAAAGTTCAATGGTGGTATATTTAATGCTGGTCTGATGATACGGCAAATAATGAAAGGTGCCGAATTTTTCAAGGTTATGACTGTTCTGGAAATTGAGGTTTGAAAAATTTTTGTGTTGATGGTCGAAAATTTCTTAGGTAACCAAGAAGCCTGAAATTTTTAAGAAATTGTCAAAAACATACTCACAAACTTTCAGACACGAGAAGCGAATACGATTGCCAAGTAAGACTATATCCGTAATCATCTGGATAAATTTTCGGATAATTTTAGAAATTATAGTGAGGAACAGAGAGGCCGGTTCTATCAGGATCTATAACTGATGGATGTGGAGTATGAAGGTCGATGGGATCATGACAAGTTGGCTGATTACATGTGGTTCAAATGGCATTATCAACTGCAAAGTTATATAAGAAACTCTCATAACAGATATTTTATTAAAATAGATAATATGTTTTAGACATTTTTTCTCTGCTTATTTTTAAGTATCCTTATTTTTAATACGAAATTTCTTGTTAGAAGTAAGGAACTGAGAAAGGCTCCTCTTAACAGCAAATGGCTTGGTGGCTTTAATAAAGATCAAGAAACTTTGATGAAGAGTTTTTTATGCATTTATATTAGAAGTTGGACGAAGGAAAAAAAATAAAAATTGGATTTTTGGCAGACAATTTTACAAACAAAAAATCAAATATCAGTACTTCAAAAAATCAAATAGTTGTAATCGAAACAAATTCTTTGTTCAAATCTTTAAGAATTGCATCTCAAAGACCCGTCTAAAATTTCATGAAGGTCGGTTGAGTAGTTCTCGATAAATATTGCCAACCGACTTCAAAAGCACAGTTTTAGAAAACGCGTTTAAAGACGTCGCACATAGCCTAGCTAGCCTCGAGCGCACAGGTTCTCAAGACTGTATCTCCGAAACAATTACTCGGAACAACATGAAATGTAGGACAATATTCGAAAAGTGTTGTAAAATTTAGTAAAACAGTAAAAAAAATCGATTTCTTGAAACCCGTAAACCCATGTAACCGTTTAACACATTGCGATCGGGAAACGAGATTTCACGTTTTTAAAAAAAATTACGTAGACATCGGGAAAGGAGATGTTTCGCTTTTAATAATTTAGGTGATATGAAACAACACACTATTGAGACACTAAAACCGACATAAAATAAAAAACATTCCTCAAGAGTATGTATAGTATGTAAAACGCATGGAGTAAGGAGCGAAATACGTTATGCATTCAAAGTCTGTGAAGTACCGTTACACAAAGGAAGCTGTTTCACCAAATACGAGTATCATACCAAAAAACAATACTAAAAATACTTACATATGTACAACATCTAAAAATTTCAATACAATATATTAATTAGACAAATAATATCAGAAGTTTTAATTCACACACCGAAATAATTTGATGCAAAAATCGCCCAATGGCAATGTGTTAACATATTTCTTCCACTACTACACACTTGACAAGAGCTGGGACCACCTCTTTTCCTTTTTTGTTGAAAACGAAATGTACAGCGTTTCTCAAAGGAAATGTTTTCATAGGTTGAATAATCAGTTTTTAAAGCTATTTTGTCCTATAACAATATGAGAAATTACATAAACCATGTAAAGGATGTTTGTTGCGACTTGAGTAAAGATAAATCGTTCTAGAGTCGGATTAACATAATGTTGAGGACCTTATCATTTTCATAAAACAGAAAAAAACTCTGTTCTCAGCACAATTTTTCAATAAAAAACACGAGGAAGAACAATTTGATGGCAGACTTCATATTTCAGAGGCATGCTCTCTCTAAATTAATATCCTACAGCACATGTAATTCAAACCCGAACTTAGAAATTCGATTTTTTTATCATTAGACTCATTCACACTTTCGGCTGTCGCCATAATATAGATTCCTATACAATTCTTGGATGCAATCTCTCATTTTAGATAGCTCGAACAATAATTATTTTCAGAACGGTGATGGTAATATCATAAGAAAGAGCCTCAACTTCAACGCGATAGACTAGACTAGTTCTACTCAGGGACCAACGAAATTAAAGCGAAATAGCAGCACAAAGTGAAATGCTCCAAAATCTCGTCCAGGCAACAACAATTAATTCGTCTGATTTATATACATATGTACATATAGAAACAAGTATGTATACATACATATAAACTTAAAAACTCTGATGTTATCGCTAATTTTATGCAATTCGGTCGAATTGGCGCTTCGATGAGCTATTTTTGGTTAAAACGCTCCCAAAGTTGTTTCTTAGCTGAATTTAACTGCTCGACAACAACAAATGCGATGCGATTACGTGGGGAGATAATAAAATGTTAACTGAAATAATTCAACGAATTTGGTATTATGGAGCTCGCTCAGGACATCTCAGGCCAATTAACCTAGAACAAATAGATCTTTTTGTAGTTATGTAACTCTAGGCAACTTACAAAGATATTAACGACTAAATATAAAGTTCGTCTCAATGAGCTTTTGTGCAATTCAACCTTCCTCCGTCACAGTGTCAGTTTGACAGTTCTTTCTTTTTTTTATTTGTATACATATATTTGTTTAGTTTTGGGTTTTGTTTTTGTTCCCAATTCGTTTGCGGTCATTGGCTTTTTGGCTCCTATTCAAAATTTGTGATATTCATTTGCACTGAATAATTTCACAACTACTTATTACCTGCTAATACTAGGGCGAGCACATGTCATATTCAATTCGGCTTTATTATAGCTAACGGCTTTTCTACTACGTACAAACATCAGCACATGCTTTTCAACATCAAATTACGTTAACAAAACAATTATCTGACAGTACTTACATGTGGATTTGTGTAGCGCAGCATGCTTTGGACTTTTTGGTAGCACAAATTGAATAGAGTGAGTATGCAAGAAGTTGACCGCTCAATTGATAGCATTATAGTAAGGAGCTTAAGTCCAGGGAGCGCGAATTATGTATTCTCAACAAACGCAGAAAAAAGAATCTATGAGGTATTTAAAGAAATTTGAGATATTTAATTACAATGTTCACTATATAAAATGAATATTGACTGTCTTTGCCTTTGGCTCCTGAATTCAACATTTCTCAAGCAAAGTATGTAGAAATTCACCAACGACAAGGAATTATAAGTCAAGTGTTCCAAATTTATAATTTTATGCCGTGTTCTTAATCTTAATTAACAACTATTAAATCCTCTTACACTCAATAAACAATCGAAAATCACAATGAATGCATCGCATGCAGTAATCCCGTTATCGAAGTTTTTTCAAGTATACTTTTTAGGCAAGATTTTTAATCAGATTTTTTTCAGGAAATATTTAGACAAAGAAAAGAGTCTAGCAAATGAAATAATTTGGAAAATTTTACCCTGAAGAGTTGGCTTTGATATAATAGTCAGTTTGAAATCCAATTAAACATACATTATACGTTATGACAAAAAAGTATTCGGAAACTGTAAATACACCTATGCCAACAATTTTTCCAGTCTTCGAAATACTTTTCATAAGCCCTTTTTGGGATCCTTCAGCAAATTTAGTTTTATCTCATCGATTGAACGGAGCGGCAATTTCAATTTGGGGAGCAAGAGAACATCATACAGAACAAAATCTGATGAAAACGGTGTTTGATCGATGGTATTTATTGTGTTTTTGGCTTTATATTCGGTCACAATCGTGGCTCAATGCATTATCATCATACAAAACTCATGAATTGTTCTTCACACAATTCCTGTCCTTTCCAACGGATGTTCTCACGCGAATTCCTTATACCGCCAAATCTAACTCCTTATTGACTTATTGACCGCCCGGAACAAATTCATGATGCACCAAACCACGAATATCGAAAAAAGCCATGAGACCTACCTTGATTTTTGAGCAGCTTCGGTGTTTGTTTTTTTTTGGTTTTGGCTCATTTTCTTTCTTCATTCCGATGATTGTTGACTAGTTTGCATGTCAAACCCGTAAACCCATATCTCACCGGCAGTTATAATACTTTCCATGAGTGATGGATGGCAATTCGCACCATCAAGCATGTCCAAAAATATCTATTTACGGTACTCTTTTTGTGGAAAATTCAGCTTTATCGGGACGCGTCAAGCAAGAACGCGTTTCATACCCAAAATATCCACCGAAATCATTCGAACTAACACGCGAGCGATGTCGAGCTCTCTTGTTATCTTTCTACTTGCCTGACAGTATTAAAGCCTTAATTTTTTTAATATTTTCATCAGTCGAAGAGGTTTAAGATCGTCCAGAACGAGGTATGTCTTCAACGATCTTTCGACCGTCTTTGAAGGCTTCGTATCAAAAAAGTTACATCACCATAAGCCTCTTCTAATATTCCTAATATTCCCAACGATTTTGCCCACAAAATTTGGTTAGAAATACAAAATTTGAGACGAAATTCCTAGTTCAATATTTTTATCCATTGTAAAAATCGCAACGCACTACTAAGGTACCGACTAAAGCTGTTGCTGTAAACAAACTGGTTGACGCGCTCATATTTGGCTCAGTAATTAAGGACAGACCTACCAACTCAGCAAAATACATTTTTATGAAGTGTCATTTAACCGGGGAATTCATTTATAACTTCCAGGTGGAATTTTGTCAAAAAGTATGATGGTATGATACGAAAAGTATTATAATCCCTGCTCTGTAGTATATTATGTGAGCTATAATAATCTTAAAACTTAATATTGATGTCATATAGTATAGTATATGATGTGATAATTGACGATATTAACTTTATGACATTATGCAGTATAATGTGATATATGATGATATGATAAAAAATTATGTACATTGTGATGTGATATAAATTGATGTAGCATGATGCGATATAACTACAATGCAATTTAATGTTTTATGCTATTGGCAGGTGATTTGTTAAAGCATTTAATGATTTAAACATTATAATTCAAAATGTGATGTGATTAGAGTTATTACACACTGTTTTCTAGATAATGCGCATTGTGATTTAAGAATACATGATATGATAAAGGTGATGTGATATGAAGGTACATACGAGTATTGCAACAGCAATAATAGTTGATAGTTAGTTAGTTTATAAAACTATTTATGTGATGAATATTGACTATGATGTATGAAATCAGAAGGCATATGAAGTGATGTGATGTATATTAATGTTCATTTAAATTGAATTACTATAATGCGACGAAATGCAAAACAGAATATTTGTACTCTGTGAATGTGTTTAAACCTACTATTGTTAATTTAATGTGATTTTTTCCATTTTTACCCAAATACAATGTGACATTAGATAATATGATGAGATGTGTTATACAATTAATTGGCATTGTGACATATGGCATCACCAAATTAATAGTTGAGCAGAGACACGTGATGTTTTATAATATTTTATGCGCTTTTAACTAAATGTGATGATGTGGCAACAGTGTGATGTCTTGTGACTTATTACGATATATAAATAATTATAGTATCACTTGGAGTTGATAATTTATAATATGATAGATAATATGCAGCATTATTTATTTAGTCTATTTTTAGTGTAGACAATCTGATTCCACATCATGTGATGTCTGGTGTGTTATATGGCAAGTGTCATATCAATGAGATATAGTGATATTTTTTTAAATATTATTTTGGTTTTCACCTTGAAATCACATAATAAATGTGACATATATGAAGTGATGTGTTGATTCACTGATCTTTAATAGTAATGTGATATATTATTAATATATGTACGTTAACTTCGAGCGACAAATATTACGGTTGATGGGAGGCGATGAGATATTAAAGTATAGATGAAACAAATTTCATGCAATAAGATTCCGATAAGCAGGGTATAATGTCATAAAGCTTCCGCTATGTGATATCATGCGATGAAAGAAATAATATTTCCATAAAAGAAAGTCGTTTTAAAGGACTTAATTAGTTACTTTAACTTTATTTTACATTAAAAATTTGTAACGGATAAAATGACTTTTTTTATATTGATGTGATGTGATGAAACTGAAATTTAATATTGCTTTTTAGCTGTAAATTGTTTTTCTACCAAAAATTAAACACAATTTAGTATGACGTGGTATTATGCAATACAATATAAGGTAAATCGAGGTGATATCACTTATTCTTCTATTTAAATAGATTTATTTCTGCTAGATATGACTCCACATATCAACTAAAGAAAGCATGTGAATGACGGAAACTTTAAACTTTAGTGGAAAGAAAGCATGTATTTGACGGTATTGATATTGAAATGTGAGCTTTTGGCGTTTACCTTAAGAAATATTCTTGTGCCCTTAACTTTTAGCTTCGATATCAAGTCTTCTATATATGTAATTATAATCCTGTCATTATAAAATTATGCTAAGACAAACTACGTAACCCCAAATAAACCCACCGTTATCCACCACAATCAAATTCGAATAACTAACAAGCAATTATCACTTCCAAAGTGTTTGTCGCGCGCCAAAATCTTAAGACATTCGCCCCTTCAGCACTGTACCATTAAAGAGCCACTTAAATTCATTAAAAGCACATTGAAGTCAATGAATTTGCATAAACGAAATAATTTGGTGTTTAATGCTAAGCAAAAGCGTAAATCAGACAAGAAGTCTAATAATTTCAATATCAGCGATGAACGTGTATCGATTGCGTGTATCGATTGCGGTAATAATATGACGAGATAAGAGACGATAAAAATAAAAACAAAAACAAATAGATAATCAGAAATAAAAAGGAAAAGCAAGCGGAGCTAAGCAACAGAAACACACACAAAAGTTGTTAAAACGGGAAAAAGAAATTGTGCAGCAGAATGGGGAAAAGAGGAATGATGTCTGAAAACGGAGCGAAGCAAGAAAGCACAAAAAGCCGATTGAATATTGAATGGAGCCCCGTAGCGATATGCTTGTTGCTAACGTTGGGGAGTCGAAGAAGGCGACAGCTCTGTTGACACTGCAAACATAAGCATAAAAAATTAATTTCATCAATTGGTATGGATCAGATAACCACACATACCGAGGGGGGGACCGAAAAGACTCGAAGGGTTTCCAGGAAAGGCAAGAAGGTGGATTTATTTTGCGAGCCTTTGTTGAAAAGTTATGGTAAGATAAATAGAAAAAATAGTTTGCAGGAATTGCTCGGAAAGACCATGCAAATCAGGAAGATAGAGTATTTTCAAATGCTTAATTTCTTATAAAATTATCATACACGAATTCGCTCTTCAAAACAATAGGCTAAGCTAAATCGTTTTCAACGGCGAATCACATTTAAAAACCATTCAGTTAACCGAGCAATTTGTTAGAGAACATCTGTAGATTCTTCCTTTTTTATACAAAATTTTCAAAATACAGCAAATTTTCTCATTGTATTCACTCTTTTTTTAACAGCTGTAACTTTTTTTCGACTTCCTTGAATTTAAGTTTTTTGTTAAATGAAACATAAAATCTCAACTTTTCAATACTATATTGTCTGACCCAATGTGATTGGTAGCACATGAGACATACGACTGCAATGACATCTATGGACACAATACGAAAAGACTATTTCGACTACCCAATATAAGAACAGAATCAAATATAATTCCATACTATCTAGAAAGTGCACAGAGACGTATCGATAACAAAACCACATACGTAAAGCCCGTTTTGAAAGGTTTCGCACAAGTTTTATCTCACATAAGGAAAATATCTCGCTTTAAGCACTTCCACAATCGAACTAGATTAACGGGAATCAATTTTTGAAGTATAACCGATATAGCAATAGATGTATAGGTTTCATTAACAGTCGCTTGATATAGGGATGAAGTAAATAATATCAGTCCAAAGGGTTATAAGCATCATATAGTAAGTATAGATATAGAGATCGTTCCAAAAATCGTGTCTACCTTGGAGGTAGAGGAGCTCTCAGTTAATATAGTATTTTATTGGAAAACAGTTTAAGGATACATAACAGTATACGAGCACTCAAGTACAAGAAGCTTATAGATAGGAAAAAATGTGGGTTTCTAATTAGCGTAACAGGTTTCAGTTAAGGGTGACACCGTTCAGCGGTGTGCAGGAGATCCTTAACCTATTTTCTATCCGTTGTCAGTACAGAGTATATAGACACTCTCAACCATAAAGCTTCGCCATAAGAAATACTGTGGAGGCAAATGCCCAGAGACAGCTGAAGTTTTATTTTTTTTTTTTGGTTTGTCTGTAACTTAAGTTGGTCTATAGACTCGCCTCATCAAGGGCTCCAAAACATTATCTGTATTCAGGTTGTGGATAATTTTTCAGTTATATGACCCGTTACATCTAGTTTTAAGGTTATTTATCAGTAATATAACAGATTAAATCCACTAAACAAGAAAAAATCTGTTTTTTGTAAAATTGAATAAGATACTAAGCTGGTATATAGGACTCCAAAATATAATGTTAGCCAATTTAATGGGTAATTGTTCAGTTACATACTCGGTTACATCCAGTTTTATAGGTAATTTTTCAGTTACATCCACAAGCAAGAAAGGAAATATGCGTTTTTTTATAAACTTAAAAATTAATAAATAAAAATAATGTAGCTATATTTACAAAATTGAATATAATATAAAAATCAGTGATTTATTTTGAAAAATTTTGAATATTTTCATTCCATAGCCGATCTCCAGAAGGAGCACCGAAAAAAGTTTTATAGCAGAGACGAAGATTCTGTTCAAAATTATCTCAAATAAAAATATAAAAAAAAAAAAATTATTTTTACCACATCATCATTGAATTTTTTGGAAAAAAGGCGTCACGTTGAAGTGTGTGAAACGATGTTTTCCGGCTCTCAGGGTGTCATGAAATGCATTATAACTGGCGATGAGACTTGGATCTATGCTTACGACCCCGAAACAACCGATTAATCGAGCGAATATCGTGCCAAAAGAGAGCCGAAAACAAAAAAATCGCGCCAAAGTCGCTCAAAAATCAAGGTCATGTTGACTGTTTTCTTCGATTATCGTGGTGTTGTGCATTATGAATTCCTTCCAACCAGTCGAACAGTCAACAAGGAATATTATTTGAATGTTAAGCGTCGTTTGCGTAACGCTATCCGCCTAAAAAGGCCGGAATTATGGAAAGACAATTCTTGGTTTTTACTCCACGATAATGCATCATCCCATACTGCCCTCGTATTTCGTGATCGTTTCGCCAAAAACACAACCCATATCGTTCCGCAACCACTGTATTCACCTGATCTGTCGCCGTGCGACTTCTGGCTGTTCACCAAGCTCAAAAGACAGCTTCGGGGACACCGTTTTTATACGATAGAGCGAAGATGGAACTGAAGGCCATCTCGGAAAGTGACTACAACCAGTGTTTCGAAGATTGGAAAATCCGTTGGCATAAGTGCATTGCATCGGGAGGGGATTACTTCGAAGGCTTTGAAATTGATTTAGAAGAATAAATAAAGAATTTTCAAAATAAATACAATGTCACCTTTTTTTAGCCACAGGTACATTCGATAATTACCTAACAAATATACCCCAAGGACGTTTAAAATATTCATCGAGATAGTTCTGAAAATTAAAAAAAAAAAGTTCAGCGCCGAGTCTGAAAAGAACGGATGTAGTCCTTTAAGTATAAACCGAACATCAACGCCCTCAACCTGGTTTCTCCGCAGAAAAATCAACAGTGTCAGGGTACTAAGTTATGCAGCCCAAGGTGTTCGTATACAAGTACATGTATATGCAAGTCTTTCAACTGCTGTTTTCCTTAACGTCAAAATTTTCTCTATTTTTTTTTTTTATATTAGTCCTACTCTTCTCACAAGCAGCATTGCCTCCGACGAAGTCAGTTTGTCGAGATGACGTCGCTATTATCGATACGAAGTTGCTGTGGGCGTGTTCGCCAACTACGTGTGCGAATGCATTATTAGCTATGAAAGCAACAACAGAAGCAACTAACAACAACAACACTGGCAACAGCGTGCCATAGCAAACAATTGCATTACCCAAGCAATAATAACACTAAACACTACTAAACACACGGCTTGATAACACAAGTGCTGTAATAATCACAACAATAACAATAAAACGCTTAGCCAGCCGTTCATGCTCGCACCGAGGCCGAGGTGGGCGATGTGGGTAGAAGCTTGAGCTCCTGCAATCGATTTCAATTTTGAATATGCACGTTTTATGTACAAAGAGATAACGGCGACGCAGCGAAGCCAAAAGTGTGAGTAAACTGTATTAATGGCGGAGTGTGGACATAAAAAAGATGGACGCGCGCTGACGATACTTTGACAGAAAAGGAATAATATTACATGCCAGCGCTGCAGATGAGGCATCCGGATGAGGCGCACAAGAATCGTTACAATATTGTTCCTTGTAACTGAGTACATATAAAGGTGTTGTTGTTGTTGTTATTGCTAATGATATTGTTATTATTGTTGGCGCTGTCGCTTCGGCGTTTGCCGTCAGAAGTAGCATAAAATGCGCAACATATTTTGCATTTTTATTGCATTTATTGTTGTTGCTATTGTTACACTTGTTATAGCTTTTTTCACCCAGCATTGCTGTTGCTCAACATATCAGTCGTGTGTTGTTGTAGTTGTTATTGTATTACTTTGCTGTCGCAGCGCCTGCTTGCTGCTGTCAATGTTTACGCGCGCACGTGTTTTGCATGCCAAGTGATGAATCGCAAGTGGAACTGCTGGCTTTTCGAAAATATGGCAATAATATTCGTGATAAAAAAGTGCGTGCGAGCGAAAGCCAATAAGTAATAAATACTTAACAACAACAAGTGCGCACAACAAGTGAGCAATATTGTGTGCGCGAATAGAGGGTAAAAGTACGGAAAGTGAGTTAAAGCGATAAAATTATTACAGAAATGAAATACAAGCGATGAAATGATGCATAAATGGCCTTGCGACACTCACACACACAGCCAATAATAGCAACAACAAATATATTGAAAATAAAACGAAATTTATGTTTTCTATAAAAAAAAATCATTTAGACTGAAGAAGCATGGAAGAAGATGATATTCAAAAGGCAGTACGGATCGGGAAAATTTTGAAGATGAAATATTTCGAAATAATGAATATGTTCGAATCGAATGTCCATATATTTGAGAATATTATCCAACAATTTTAAGATGATCTGAAGATACCAACTTATTTGTAAAAATGGTTTAACATAGTGAAGTCGGTGATCCCACTTCCCTAATCGATGACGTTTAAGTTCCATTGTGCGACCATGAAAAGTTCGAATAGCAATTCTTTTGCAGAACAAAAAAGCAGCGGGTGCCGATGGTTTGCGGATCGAGTTATTCAAAACTGGCGGCAAAGAACTGATAAGGAGCATGCATCAGCTTCATTGTAGAATAGGGAATTTAAGTATGCTACGTCCAATACACAAAAAAGGGAGACCCTACAATCTGCGCCAACCACCGTGGAATAAGCCTACTCAACATTGAATATAAGGTTCTACCAAATCTCTGAAAAGACTCGTGAAAGGAAGATCGACAAACACACCTCTTCGTCGAGTTTAAGACACCTTCGACAGCAGGAAAAGGTACAGCCTGTATGTCGGCTTTATAAACTGACGTTGAACAATAATAAAAGATTCGACAGGATCGGGAAGGATCGCTCCTAGCCATTCGATACTAAACAAGGTTTCAGACAAGGCGGCTAACTATCGTGCGACTTCTTCAATCTACTCCTGAAGAAAATAATTCGAGCTGAATATAGAATGAACAATATTCTACAAGAATGTACAGCTGCTAGCGTTGCCGATATCATTGGACTGAACAACTGCGGCGTTAGCTCTACTTTTTCCAGTCTGCCCAGAGTCTGATAGTGAGTGAGAGCACAACGAAATATATCCTGTCATCAAACAAACTCGCCGCATTGGCGACTTGGCTCCCACGAGCGAGAATCAGAGGAAGAAAAAGACCTCCACTTCATTAGAAAGAAAAGGTGTAGAAGGACCTGGCTATGGCAACACAAGTTCTACAAAGATTTAAGAGAAGCTCTAGCGCTTTGCCATAAATTTAGGTAACTGAATCTACTCTTGGAGCCGTTGTGGACGAAATTACATACTCCGAATTAACTTAGCTTTTATATATGCGAAATTGGGTTGAAGATATTATATACATTGAAGAAATCGTATCCATACTGAAATACTGAAGGCAAAATCTATCGAAGTTTATAAGATTCTAAGAACATGTATACAAAGAAAAAGCCTCAGAAGTCATGACCGTGCTTCTATCTTCTAGAAAAAGATCAGATGAATGATAAAATTTATAAAGAGGCGTATTACTCGAGCAAACGACAATAATTTGTCGAAAGTAGCGCGAGAACACATCGGCGAATTCCAAGACGGCAAGGGAATCAGTCTCAAACCCACCAGCTAAGCTAACATTATGTCATAAACGATCAGTTGTGAACTGATTTCGCGACAGCGTGAATCTTTTTCTGTATTAATTCATAATATTGAAGCCTTACTGTTATGACATATTATCATAAAATATTATGATTGACAGTGATCTCACCACAAAACAATTAACGACTTTTTGAACAAGCTTCTGGGCTTCCCGATCGTAATAAAATGGCCTATAAAAATGATTTCATTTTTTTTCAATACAAAGAATAATGGAATTCCAGGGAAATGCCTGTTTGTACAATTAATAATTTCGAAGACAGTTAATTGGAGAATACGAGAAATTCACGACGTGCAGTAAAGGAAAGTAAACACTTGCGACTGAGAAACCCCAAAATACCCGGAATAGCGATCTCCAAAATTTACTGAACCAAAGAGCTGATCGCAGAAGAAGAAAGAGAATCAGAAAATAAAGCGTCCACCAATCACAAAGAAGTAAATAATAAATAAACAATGCAAAAATAACAAAAACAACACTACACATTTTGTATGCCGTTAATTCTCACGAGAACAGACCAAAAATTCGCTTAAGAATAACAATGTGCGGCTTAGCTGACTTACAAAGGCCGCGAGTAGCTGGACGGACGAAACCAAAGCGGCGCAGCGCAGAAAGCAGAAGAAGCTACAAGAGTAAGACCAACAAGGCGGCTAACTACAGTGAAGAGAATACAGAACTCCAACGCGAAGGCCGACCACGATGTTGCCAAAATCGGCGAATGCAGAGAAGCGAACACAGCGTCTGCGCAAGCGCGCGCCCATACCAAGCTAGCCACAAAAAGGCCGCAACGAAAGCAAAGTAAGGGAATGAGAAGAGGCGCAAAAGAATTTCAATGTTCTTGAGCTGCCGCGCTTTCATTACAAACAAGCTGCGCTGTCACTGCAAATATTGCTGGCGACTGCGCTGCTTTTGATCGCGGCTGAAGTCGGCGAACCGCGAAAAGAACCGACTACACGAAATGATCTTTTGATAGCGGCGCAGCGTAGGCAAGAACAACAACGGTTGTAAGGGCCGCGGGCTAATTGTAAGCTCAAGTAGGAACTTGCGCGCGCAGCGCTGTGTGACTAGCGCTGACTCTGCGCCGGCGTCGCTGCTTAATCGTCATTATCAATTCGCGAATTTTAATAGCAACGCACAGGGTGGAGTTGGAGAGTTGGAGAGCCAACAGCCGCAGAGGCCGCAGCAATGTCGGCGTCAGAATCAGCATCAAATGCGCTGACGGCAGGTGGCAGGGAGGCCCGCAGCGCCGGTGAGCATTGCTAGGTACCTCGGTAGGTCGGTAGGTGTGTGGCATTTTATTGTAAGTAGTGCGCGCGCGTAACGAGGGTATATAAGAACCTGGCGAGACGCCTGATTGAGCAATACTTAAATCGGGACTGTTGCTGCGTGTTGAATGCAGCGCCGAAACGCGATTCCATTCGGGATAGAACGGGATTCAGCAGTGTCACAAACAATGAAGTGAAAACATTAGTGAATTGTGAGAATTAATTATTTGGAAAAAATATTAGAAAATAATTTGTGAGAAAATAATTACGAAAAATTTTAAATAAAAAGTTATACTAGAACAAGCGTACGAAACTCGGCCATACATAAAGTGCTTTTTAGGTCAAGAGTTTTAGTCGATAAGTCTAAAATCTTAATTGGGTTATATAAATAAATTAATAAACAAATTGCGTGCAAAAGTGCGAAAACTAACTAACAATTGTCACAATATATGTTTTGAAGCTGAAAAATATTTGTGTTTTCAACAAGGTGAGTGATAATTTGACTACCGCAAATATTTTTACAAGTTTTTTGAATTGTGCTTCTAAAAGTTATGAGATTAGGCGAGTTCAAATGTCAAATATTTGTTTAACAGAATATATTAATCAACTAAAAAATGGTGTACTTAAGAATGGGTTTTAAGGAAAATAAAATAAAAACGAAATAACGCAAAAAAAACCTAAAAATATTTATTTTCGAAAATAAGTGATGTATACATGAACATAAAATTTACTACTGTGAGTGATGGAGTTTGGCTGAAAATAAGATTTACTACACATATATTCGATTAAATTCAATTTCGAGCTAAAATGTTTAAAAAGTTTAAAGTTTTTATTTTTATTTTTTGTTTTTAAGTCATAAATGCATAAATCATCAAATGATTTTTTTTATTTCGTAAAAGCAAATTTTGTTTAAAAAAAATTATTTCAAAAATATAATTATAACATTTTATGTACAAAACATTAGTCTATATACACAGTTAATTAAAAAATATATGATTTTAAATATTTTTAGTTTTAATATTTTATTATATTATATTTAACAAAAATAAATTTATAAATATTATATATAAATTTTGGTATAAAACGAATAGTTTTCTCTATTTCATATCATATTGCAAATTAAAAAATAAAACTTTTTTATATTCTTTTAGTTTTAATTTAAATTTTGAACCAAATTTTATGCAAAAAATTATTGCAATAACACATTTAAAAAATTTTAGATACAAAAATAAAGTTTTAATAATATTTTAATTAAAAAATAGTTGTTTTTCCTTTTTCATAATTTTTTTTTCTCTTCCAATATTTTAAATAAAAAAATTATAAATATTATAAAAAAATTTTGATATAAAATTAATTTCTTTTTTTACTTTACATTATATTACAAGTACGAAAATAATATGTTTTTAATATTATTTTAATTTTAAATAAAATTTTAAACTTATTTTTTTTTTAATAAATCTTGTTTTGTTTTAAATATTTTGTATCGACAAAAACATTATAAATTTATGATTATTATAGAAATAAATAAATAAAATTTTTATTTTAAAAGAAACACCTTATTTCCTAACTACTAATTTACAAAAACAAAATATTTTTTTTAAATTTTTTAACATAAAAATAGTTGTGTTTTTTTAGCAAATTTTTCATTATTATAAATTAATAAAAGTAATAACAAATCTATGAATATTATTAAAAAAATATAAAAAAAATTTTGATATACATATTTTGTTTTTATTTTTCAAAGTTTAATTTATTGCCGTTTGGTGACATTAATTGTGTTATTTTTTAATATTTCTTGAAAACTACTTTTTTTATTGTTTATATAAAAATTCTTTATAAACAATTAAAAAAATGTTAAAAAAAAATATTAAAAACGGAAACATGCATTAATATTAATCATAGCGCAATTACAAAATTAATCAAGTTAAATTATTTTTTTTTTACCTAAAATAACGTTATAACATTATATTATTAAAAAAATACAAATATATATAGACATACATATATATACTTGTATGTATACATGCTAATTAAATAAAAAATAAAAAACTTAGTAAAATAAAATTTAATTTTTTTTATAATTTTTAAATTATTAATTTTAATATAAAAAACATAATAAAATTAAATTTAATTTATTTATAATTTTTAAATTACTAATTTTATGCAAAAGGTATATAAATATTAATTATTTCAGAAAAATACGAATCCTTTTACCAACTTTACCTTAAAATAAAAAATAAATAAATAATTGGGTCAAAATGCCGGGTACAAATGCGAAAAATTCCGACTACGCTTTGTAAATGAAAAAACAGTTATAGAGAATCAATTAAAAAACTTTAGAAGAAATTAAAGCCAGCAAGTCATATTCTCGTCCATGACTTCGATTAACTTTTTCAATTTCTGTTGAAATTTGGTTGAATATTTAGTAATATTTTTCAAGTTTGCTAAAATTTGGCAACTCTGTTGCAAAATATTATTCAACCAAGGGCAAGAATAGTTTTTAAAGAGCTTCCTTAAACGCCTTACAATTGGCATTTATTGTTTTTTTTAATATTTCGGATTTCTAAATTTATGCAGGTGGCAACTCTTTTTCAAAATAAATGTAGATTAGTCTGCAGAAGGTTCATTTTATAGCATTGTCTTAAAAAAAAAAATATAAAAAATAAGTGAAATATTTTTCATCAGTTGGCAACTTTTTTCTAATAGTTGCTTTTCGATAGACATATTGAAAAAGTTGTCGAAATTTTATATTTGAATTTAGAAATTGTACTTAATATAATACTTATAAATAATTAACTCAAGAAGCACGTTCAAAAGGTGGAAAAACCAAACTTTTTTTTCTCGATTTTTAAGGCGTAGCCTCTCATTCATGGAGAGACTTCCTTAGAGGTGTTCTGATTTGCTATTTTTCCGGATTCCAAAAGAAAAAAATTTTCGATTTTTATTACTCACCCTAATGTCAATTTAAAAATATTAAAAACATTTTACCGATCAGGCTTGAACAGGTCGCTTATTGACATTTAATTACTTAAACAGTTTGTTTACGAGAATGAGTGGTGCAATCTTCCTATAAATCTAAAAACCCACAACCACACTGCTCTCCTGCAGTTCGGTATTTACTGCTATTAGAAATATTTACATACAATTTTTCACTTCAAAAATCACTCAACGCTTGCAAGTGCAACCGAATGGCGAGCTAACCCTGACCATCTATTGAAATTTAAACATAATAATTGATATCATTGTGTTTGTGTACTTACGCATTTTGCATTTCCGTGCCATTAAACTCGCATAAAGAAGCGCAAAGTGCATGAGCACGCAGTGACCAACGCGAACAACAGCAGCAGCAAAGGCGAAGTGAATGCAACGGCGCTCTGCATAAAATGTCACTTTAGCAAAGGTCTCTACTAGTGAAGAGAAGTTAGCTCGGGTGGTGGGTACTAGAGCAATTGAATAGCGGTACAATGAAACACTTGACACTGTGTTTAACTTTTTTGTATTCACAAAAGGAACCCTCACGTCCAGATACAGAGATTTGAGCCCTGTTTGCTTTATAAGGTCTTTTCACAAAAAATATTGCCATCTGTGTATAAGAAGAAGTTTTAGCAATTCATTAGCGACAACATACATCACGACACATCATCAATTGCATTGCTATTATCATTGAGTGAGCCCCTCAATATCTGATTTCAATATTATCTCCACTAAGGCTTTACCATAATGCACATGCAATGCATTCCAATTTGCGGCTCTCAGCGTTGAGCGCTGCTGCCATTATGCGCCACGTTCAATGCCCTATTATTATGCGAATATCTCAACGGATTGACAGAGCTGGTATCTTTGGTCAGGATATACAGACATGCACAATTTTACTTAACCATTTTAAGGTATGTACAGTGATAGGGAGTTGGGTTGATAAGACTGTGTCTCTTTGAATTTATTGGTTTCTGTTCGATAAAGATCTCTCTGTTTGTTTGAGTTAGGTTAGGTCATAGCGTTAATCCAAAATCGACGGATTTGACTTGGATAGATTTTCATCCTTTTTGTTACCATTAACTGCTCATATATCGACGAAACCTTTTGCGCTTACTACAGATTATTTAAGGTGGTTAGTATCAATCCCAACAGCTTTGTAAAGTTCGCCAAAGGTATGTCTACAGAGATACAGGTATGTCAATCTCAGTCTGGCAAAACCGGGCAATAGAGAGAATGTGACAAGATAATTCCACCTCGCCTTACTTCATCTAAGAGCCAGTCCTCCCAACCACTATAATATATACTCGACACGATGACAGAAAGATCTTGGAGCAGCAAAAGTTCGGTATATTGATTAGCACATACTGAGCTCACTGAAGGCCCAAGTGATCACTGCCAGAAAACATTGCAAAGCTATCTCGCATGGGATCGGATGAAATAGTGGAAAGGGTGTTCTATTTCTTTTCCTAGGCATAGTTTCTTTACTGCTAGTAGAACCTCCATTTTCCATTATGGTAGAAAAAATCTATTCAACCAAATTCGCAGAAGTTCAATTCTAGCCTTCACTTCTGCTCAACCTGAAACAAACTTTCGTTCCTGGCTAATTTATTAAATATTCTTTTTAAGAATATAATCAGATGCGGAATAATTAAGCTAAACGTTGAAGAGTACGGCGCTTTTCGCTAGAAGTCTAGAAAGACATTTCGTTTCAAGAAGATCTACTTTCTAGGTTCCCACTATATAGAAAATTATAACTAGCTGGTTTGACAAGTGACAGTTCAGACTTGTCGAACCACCTCCGTACGCATTTCATCCGAAAGCCACATGCTACGCGCTCGGATCCACAAATTAGCAGACGCTATCGAAAAATGCGTTGAGCCAAAAATTGTCGAATAATGAGGTGAGAAACGAGACACCGGGCGGTATTGAAATGACTAACAGTTTTATTATTATTATTTCGTTTTTTTGAACGGAAATGTATGCACGTCTTGTCTGTGTCATTCAACGCACGCGATTACGATGACTTTGGGAAATTTCACTGGCCAAAAAGTCAAACAACGGAGACCAGCAGCTGGCAACAAAGCAAACAGCACGGTCGAGCTGAGCGGAGTGGAGCTGAGTCGAGAACAAACGAAAAAATTTCAATATAAATTTTGATGCGTTGAACAAACATGGGCTTACCCAATGGCTGTGGTGCAGTGAAGGTGATAGGAACAAAATTTTTATTGTTTTTCCTGCGAGCAAAAGCCATAAGATGACTCGACTCCGCAGCGGTGATTTTCATAAATTAAATTGTTGCGTGGCGTTTACTCACTCTGCTGTAGTGACAAGGAAAGACTGCGAGTGGTTAAAGGATAAAAAGGAGATATGCGTTAGTGTGGGTGAAGGGTCAGCAAGAGCTCGTGACTGGCACATGCAAAGCATCAATGTCCATCGATGCGAATGCGAAGCGCTCACGGCCGTAAGCCGAGGTGATAATAGACGCGACAAAACCGCGTTTGCGGCCAATGTTCAAGTGACAATCGGCCGATAGCCGGCAAGTAGTTAAATAAATGCATCAGCAGCTGCCATTGACTGATCAAGCGAATGACCAAGCAAGGCGCACAGGCAGGCAGGCTGGCTCACTGACACATTGACGTATTGATGAACGACGCGTTGAAAGCTGATGAGATGCTCGGCTAAAGCGATGATTGTGCAGATAAATGCGCATGCAACGCGCGCCAACAGGATAAGCACATAAATAAAAGGGGACATCATGTGAATATAGAGCATCCATCGACTGGATAAGGCGTTGAGCTATAAATGATAGCGCATGAGGACAGGCGAGTGATGAGAGCCACAGCCAAATAGAGGTGTGTGGTTGCCATCAATGCACCTCTATAAGGTCGTCACAAACACACCGTAATATAAAGACACTCAACACAACGAACATTTACGACGACGCGGCGTAAAGTGGACAGAGTTGGCGACGAGCCGCAGCCCATGCGGGAGCTGTGCTGAGCTGCCTGACAGCCTGGTCAAATAAATACTGGCGCACTGACACCGACAGATAAGGCGTTGATGGCCGATGGCCAATGGCTGTTGGTTGCTGGTTGACGACTCTTGCCTGTTGGCTCTAGGCTATTGACAGCGCCAGCGACATTAAGCATAAAGTCGTTTGTTCTTCGCTGCCAAATATGCGCCGTACGCGTGTGTCTTTGGTCTATAGTTCGCAAGCAATTGTTGTTGTTGCGCAATCATGTTGATGATTTTTTAATTTCCTACCGTCGTTGTTGTTGTTGTTTATGGTGTTCTTATTGCCGCGAACTGCTTCGATTGGCACATTATTTGCGACGATCTTGACAGGCTCATATAAATCAGTTGTTGTGGCCTTCAACCACGGCCACGGACACTGATGGCCCGGCATAACAAGTGTAAAAGACCAACTTAGGTGCACAGGAATGTTGTTGGAGCTGAAGTTGGCAGTGGTAAAAAGACAAGTAAAAACATAAATTCACTTAAAAAGTAGGCATTTATGCTGCCGTTGAAAGCAAAAGTTAAGTGTTTGATAATGAAGGGGTTTGCTAAAGCGAATATATTAAGAATAAAATGAAAAGAAAAGCAACTAAATGTAGTCTACATTAAAAACTAGATGCTTTCGAAGAAGCGCAATTAATTCAACTAGTGTATTTAATACTCAAAAACCGGTTCTCATTAATTATTCTGGAATAATTTCGGAACCCTAAGCTTCCATAATTTCGAAATCCATTTATCAATAATGCTGATAACTTTGTCTTTAATCTAACATATCTAGAATAGGATAAGAGGTGGATCCTAAAAAGTATCTCACTTGGACAGCGGAGAACGCTGGTCCTTTGCAGTACCTCAAAAACTCGTATACACTGGATCATAAGACCTTTCAGGACGGCTTTGAGACGGCTAATTTCAGTTTCGGTTTTGTCTCTTGGTTCGCCGAAGGTATAATTACCGATTATTTTTTCATCCTGAGTTTTGCAAAACCTGAACAATGGAAGAAAAAGTGCATAAATGTTTTCACTTCACCCTCTCCTATACAACTAGCGGCGGCAAGATGAACTTTGCTCAGGGCAGGTATTTCAGTAGATCTCTTGAGTTCTACTGTAGGACAAAAGTGAAGCTCCTATTCGACTGCGAAGTGCATTGATCTTGTGTTAGAATGCAAAATTCCCATGGATACTCCAACTCGGTCCCATTCCGAAGTGAGCGGAATGGCATTACTGCCTCTGGCTAACTCATCGGCTTTGCTGTTGCTAACGATTCTGCTGTGTCCGGGAACCACTCTTTTGATAAAGTAGCTAGGTGCTATTTATAGTGAGGACACCATACACTAGTATTATCAGCCACTGGAGTGTTTACTCATACCTCTGAATGAAGCTGCACTTCGAATCAGTACATTGACCCACCTTGATGGCAGCCCCTTCTGTCGGAAAAACTCCAACGTGCTCCGGTACATTACACCAAAGATTGTCGGAGGGCTTCTTACAGAAAACAGTACCTCAAATCTGCTCTCGTAGCTTCGAGGCATCCGTGAAAAAACTAACTGCGTCTCTAATCCAGCGATTAATTTCCATGAAAATTTCCCTCTTCGATATGTCTGCAGAAAAAAAAAACGGAACGATTGCTCTCTCCGACGCAGTGATCCAAGTTTTCAGCAATAATATTCGCTATATGCATTCAATTATTTTTGAGAGAGTAACCTTAATAAATAAATAGTTCTTAGCAAAATAAACCTCGCCTTCAGAGTCTTCAGTGAATGGCTTTTAATAGCTTCAGTGAAATCAAGGTGCATAATGCAGGGTTTGTACGGAAAGTAATAGGACTGATTTTCTTCCACCGCGACTGTACTTTGGAGCATGCGCGCACCGACTAGACTCGGTAGAGGGCTTTCCTAGCTAATCAACGAACTAGTCAGTTGTCTCCGAGCACCTGGAGTCAGGACAGACATTTTCGCGCGACGTGTTTCTGGTGCAAGCCAAAAACGCAGTTAGAGCAGAGGCATACAATTAAATTCTGTGTGAAAATCGGTAAATCTGCGACAGAGACGTTTGATATGATCAAGCAGACTTACCTAGATATTTCTTTAGCAAGAAGTGTTGTGATTCGGCGGCACCAGGCCTTTCTAAAGGACCGGCGAGAGATCGCTGATGAAGACCGGAAATAATGAGCAAATCCAAAACGAAAACAAAATTAGTTGTCTTTTTTGACATCAAAGGCATCATCCACCATGAATTTGTTCCACCTGAACAAACCGTCAACGCCAAGTTTTACATGAAAGTCCTCAAGAGACTCCAATGAAGGATCAATCGGTTCCGACAAGACATCGCAGCCAATTGGAAGTTGCACCACGACAACGCCCCGACTCACACCACCTTTCTTGTGAACAGCTACCTAACCAAGGTCGTCATCCAAACGTTACAGCAGCCACCCTACAGCCCAGATGCGAACTTTTTAAATTTGGTGAATTAGTTCAACTTTCAAACCTTTTTGGTAAATTACTTGAAGTGAAAAATGAAAGAGTGTAAAGGTAAAAGAGATACACCCAAAACCTCTTCTTTTAATGACGTTATGATTTTCAAAGCTACATATCAGTAGTACAATTAAAACAGCAACAAAAAAGACAATATAAAAAAGTAAATCTCTGAGCAGAAATAGGCGGCCTTCTCCAAATAACAGCCCTCCCCTTAGTCAAAATATTTTCTATCCGCCCATCATTCCCCGTTTTGCTCTTATTTACATCTACATACACATACATATGCTTACTATTATAATCACTGATTGTTGTAAAATAAAATTTATGGCGATTGATTTATAAGGGTCAAGCTAAGAAAAAACCAAACTCAAAACTCGGTGCCTCCACACTTCAATTGTTGTTGTATTTTTAGCTTATTGCGCCCCCTTATTTATGCAAATTTCGACTTTTATTAATTTTACGCCGCCTCACACTGACCATTTGCTGGCGATTGATGGACTTAATTGAAATTCAACAGATAAGAGCAAACAAAACAAAAAAAAAAGAAAAAAAAACAAAAACAATATTAACAAGCTAATAAGCTAATAAAGAGTAAGACACAAGGTAAACAAAAGCCGCGAACAAACAAACTGAAAGACGCCCGTATATAAAGCGCAAAGATAATCAAAAAATAGGTTTACTTGAAGAAAAAAAAGCGAAAATTAAAATATTTCCATTTTTCAGCACCAAGCATTAGACAAAACAACTTGCGAACAGCCGAATAGACGAAAGCAAAGAAAGTAAACTTTAGAATAATAATAAATTCGGTGCCTAAACATGTGTACACAATCATTTGTCTCCCCACCGTGCGAGTAAATATGCAAATGTGCTTAAATTAAATTAGCCACACGCACGAGTTGGGGCTGCTCAAGCACACTTGCTTGTACATATGTACATTTGTATGTATGTGTATGTGCAAATTCAGTTCAAAGCCATTCATTCAAGTTGAAATTAGGTGAGCAAACAAGTGATTTGTATACGCGAGAAATATGTTCATATGTATTTATGTATGTAGGTAGTTAGGTTGACCTAATTTTGACACGTTTATAGGGTAAACAACAACAAAGATTATTTATACGCCCCCAGAAATGTTATTAGCGCGTAAAAACAAAAAAAAAAAAATGTTTACTTTATATATGTATGTTTATACCGAAGCACAAGACATACATTTAACAAATAAAAAATATTTCAAACAAGAACTTCGTTTTGTTTGTTTGGTTTGTATGGCTTTCGCTTGATATAGTGGTCCGATCTGAATTGTTCCTTTGTGGATTTCACCGTTGTTTTCTGTTATCACACATACCAAGTTCCGTGAATATGTCTCGTCTATACAAGCACTTGATTCCGAGCGTTCAGTTTGTATGGCAGCTTTATGCCATAGGGGGCTGATCATTACGATTTCTTGGAAAATTCTACTGTGGTCTTGGACGATAATACATGCCAAATTAAATGAGGATATCTCGCCAAATGCAAAAGTTTTCCATACAAGCACTTGATTCCGTTTATATGTCAGCTTTCGTCCGCTATCGGCGGTTCATCAAATTGGCAGCTTCTTGGAGTAAAAGAAACAAATCGATATTCCAAAATCTAAGTTTTTTTATATACAGATAGACGGACAGGCAGAAGGATTGTTTAAATCGCCCCAACTTTACTATTTTATAGAGTTCCCGCCTTTTTCTTATGAGTATTCAAACTTCGTGGTAAACTTTATATACCCTGTTTAGGGTATGATAGCGGCGAAAGCTTGTGGATCAATACAAATCAAAGCTTGGCATAAGATAAAGGTTCAAAAGGAATCAAAATAGATCTCTAGAACTCGATTTTTTAACGATTTTTTTTCCTCTTTGCCCGATCACTAACTTATATTATTCATAAAACAAACACCTTACCTAACCCTTTCAAAATTACTGATGAAAGATATAAACCTTACACATATTTTTCTGAGTTCATCAAAAATATGTACTGATAAAGTACAGCGAAGTGATGTGACCCCTATTTGGAGGCATGATTTAAGGGCCTTTAGCTTAGCTCAGTTATTCGATTCTCATCCCAAAGATAAAGATTTGAGCACTATTTATTCGAATGAAAATAGTGTAATAATTGAAGTAGATGTTTTCATAAAAATTCAAAAACATGCCTGAAAATGTTTACAACAGTCGATATCAATTAGAGGTAAATCTGTGTGATTCATTTAAATGAGATCTTTAATACAAAAACCACATCTCAACAAAGTATAAAAAAAGTTTGTTTTCTGAGACACAGAGAGAGCTTAACACATATTTATAAAGGGAAATAATTACCTGCTTGCAACAGATCTGCACAAAACCAAGAAGTTTCGTTCGATCGTGAAACACTTTCCGAACACTATTTTTGGGATGGCCTTTAGCGATTCTCATCTAAATTGTAAAATGACGTTCCTTTAAGGTTCTCTGTGTGTTAGGAATAGGGAACCGGAGCAATGTATGCCAATATGGCGGCTGAGACATCTCTACAGTATTGATTGTGGTCAAAACTTCACGAACAAACATAGGAAATGTAACAGGAAATGTCGTTGATAAACAGCACAAACAGATGAGGACATGTGTAAACACAATCTACTGGAAATCTAGCCCAAAAAACTGACATGCAATAATCACCAAAAATCACTAAATTTTAGCGACCAAACAAACCCGTGCTAATGGACCTAACTTATAACTTAGTTTTAACAAAGCACTCAAGAACTTTGGAGATGGTAAAGAGTTTAGAATTAAGCCTGTAATTGGAGACCACTTTTAAGGATAGAGGTAATGAGGGACAATTGTTGGTCTGAAATAAAATTACCAGAAGACAGAGACTTAAAAAGAAACATGAGAGGATATACAAGAAAAGATAATTTTTCATAAGTTAAGGCGGCAGCCTATCAGGATCCAATTTGAAGAAAGGCTTTGTGACAAAATTTTTAGATGAAAAATTATTAGCAGAAAAAGTTGAAGTAGTCTCAAGATCATCGTGTACATAATTTGAACATAAGAACATAAAAAGTACATGTCGACTTATCACCCCAGCGTAAAGCGGAACGTCTTTTTAGATTTTACAAAGTTCCAAAAAAACTTAGGATTCGACTTAATGTTAGACTCCGTGCTATCAGTAAACTTTTTACAGAGTAACTTATCTAAATTGTTAAACCATTTTGTAAAATGTTGAAATTAAACGAAAAATGCAAGACATTTTGTTGAAGAGAATTTTCTCTATTATGTAAAATTAGAGCAATGCAAGGAAATTGCGAATACTCCAACTAAACCTTATAGTACGAATATATATAGTATATTAGCAAATCATAAATAAGACTCTGAACAAACAAACATCATAGCTATAGCGACTTATCATACAGAGGCAAAGAGCTATCAATATATCTAGTTGTGGTCGGTCTGTCATTATTAAGTTATGTTGGTAATGAAGCTCAGGATTTCAAACGTCTTTTTTGAATTGAATACAACAAATTGGATTTTATTTTTGACCTACCAATATTTTTTACCAAAAATGAAATCCTAATGGTTGACTGCTCTTGGATCTAACAACTGAACTCCATCTGGTAACGCAAAGGATCAAAACTGGCTATGCGTGGACTATTGGCCTACCAGATTAACCTAACCTAACCTAAGATAATATGTATTGCTAACAACGGATAAAAGTCATCCAAAAAACGAAAATATATAGAAATGGCGAATCTTTTGTCAATTATAATATTAATAATTTTTCATATAATCAGCAAAAATATTTAAATTTCCAGTCAGTATGGCCTGGTATGTTTTTGGACATAATAAATCACTTTTAATTAATTATTAGCAGCAGATTTTTCAAATACATTTTACACACTATTTTAACCATATTCTCCACTTCTACTAAACTAAATGGCAGAGCACTTTATGGGTTAACTTAGCTTTGAGCAACCCAGATACCTTACCACAACATTTTAGAAATATATTTAGTCTCTATTAAAGTATTTTTTTGAAACATTTTCGCCACCATACTGCAGTAAGTCTCCCTTCAACTCTGACATTGTCAAATTAGGAACGCTTCAAGACCGCACCCCAGACAATACGACACACATATTTATGAAACTGTGAAAGTGCGAGTAAATTTCTGTAACAATCTAAGCACAAACAAAAAAATCTACGCATAAATTTAGCTAAGTGAGCGAGGGCAGACAAATAGCCACTTTATTATTCATTCTTGACCATTCCCGACCATTACAGTCTATTTCAATATTTCTTTTCTAATTTATTTTGAATTATTCTTGCTTCCTGCTGACTGCCAGTCTTCCACAAACGCTACGAAAGCTATTCCCGCAGCGAAGGATGGGCGCAGATAGTGGACAATGGCACGCAAATTATTTTATTATCATCAAAGTCATTTGTAACCAAAGAGCATGGCGGACTGGCCAAAGAAAGCTAAATAGGCATTTCGAGCATTTTTGACACAACAACAACAGCAACTAAAACGAATATGAGAAGTCAATTCGGTTCCGCGTTGCAGAGAAGAGCAAAGCATGTCGCTCCGCTCGAAAAATTATGCTAATTTTATATGTCAATTATGTGCCAATAAGCGAGTGTCGTGCCATATCGCCGTTTAGGCGTCTTTTTGCGTAAATAAAGCAAAGCGCCAAGAGATTGTGCTAATAAAAAAATCCGGAGGGGAATAAAAAATGGATTTTTGTTGGCATTCGCCGGCGCTTGTGTGGGTTTTATACGCGTTTGGTCTTTTGTTGTTGTCAGCTTTTGATGGCCGATTGACAGTGCCTGCCTGACTAACGGACTGATTTGAAGACTGTGTGACAGCCCTGGAATGTCGGTAGCTCAGCTGTGTGTCAAGTGTGCATAATTTTCACGAATTTTGTTTCGTTTGCTTAAGTCATTGCCTGCCTTTATGGCCGAGATTCTGATGCTGCTCCCGTTCTTGTTTACTTCTGTTGTTGTTGCTGTTATTGTTGTTTATTAGCCACTCGCCCTGTCATATTTGACCAAATTTAATGTTATGCAAATTAAATTGCTCATATGCTTGGCAATCAAATTGCGAATATACATATGTGTTTGTGTATATAAAGGCCCACGCATACTTTCACTTGCCGGATTTTGTTGACCTACATAACTGCCACTTGGACTGAGAATGAGAATGAGAATTTACTTGTTTACTTACTTATGAATATATAAATGTACACACCTTAGAAGATGTAAACGCAATGAACCGTTAGCCTGCTGCTTTTTGGAACTTTGGAATTCGAATATTCTGCAATATTCTTTTTTTATTGCTTTCTTAAAAAAGTTACGAAAATGTGAAGGAAATTGATTTATTCTGTCTATTTCTCTTTATTTGAAAATGTTACAGGATATTATATATCTCGAAAATAGAGATATTTGCTGATACGCTCGATTTATGCCCTGTATAGTTTTTGGTTTGTTAAGATCATCAGTATTCACAACTTTCTTTTCTGATATTTCAAAAAAGTCATTCACTATCGGTAATTCTTTTGTTGATTTCAGGCGCATCAGCCTTTCTTATTTTTTCTAAAAACTTTCGATAGGCTTAAAGGTAGATAAGTGTATACTGCGCCACATATTATCGCGCCAAGGCTTGAGGAAGCCATAATTTTGAAAAAACTCGTTGTTAGAACCTTCCTAGTTATTGGGAGTGCTTTCAATAACGTCTTGACGGAAGCAGTTGTAAAAGCTCTGGACAGTTGTGGAGTTCAATCGAATTTCAAATATCTTGTTTTCAGTCTTCTCTGCGAAAGACTGATACGACCGAATTGGACTCGGCACATGCTCAGCGAAATTAGAGTAAGGCACCTCAAGGCTTTCTGCTCCTTTTCTATGGATCTTGGTCGCCCATGACTTGCTGACAAAACTTGAAGATCATGGCTGTCGGGCGATTGCCTATGTAGGTGATGTAGCAGTCATGGTTCTTGAGTACCGTATACGAGCTGACCTAATGGTATTTTAGTATCGTAACTGATTAGGCGACCGGAAGTGACCTCGCCATTAATCCAAATAAAACTGAGTTAGTTTTATTTACCAAACCAAACTTTCTTTTCTCTGTCCACATATTTGCGAGGGAGCTGTGAGTGGTTAGAAGACGTAGGAGGAGAGGAGCAGTGAGCTTCTTTAGCAATCGGTTAAAGCTTATTGGGAAGTTTGGTGGAGTGTATACTGTCATGAACTCTCTGTCATCTTCACTTTCTTATATTGCAACTCTGAAGTGTTCAGTAGTGCAGCCTTCTTAAGAAAAGTGACTATCCACTCTGAAGGTAGGGCGGAGGTACAAGCCTTGAGATCACTAAACGTGCGTTTAAGGCTGGTTAAAGAATACATTAAATGAGCTGACCATTAAAGGTACTCTAGCCGCGCTATAAGTAAAATAGGAGCGGCTGTGTGCCTCCCTCTCCTCGCGTGTTCTACTACTAGATAACTGAGCTTCGCAGGAGTTTAGTCATAATCCACTTGATTGAGATTGAACTACTTTATATTGACAATGTAAAAATCGAAGAGAGACTTTGAAGAAATCGGTTTACAACACAATGCGTTCATTCAAGGTAGAGATGAAGACTACTTGTATTTCGAACACCTAATGCTTTCTTTAACTTTTTAGGCACAGCTGAAGGGTTCCCTTGACTTTAGAAAAGTTGAAAAGTTTACCATCCGCACCTTATATCTTCAAAAATTGAATTCAAGCCGAAAATATGGTCAACATTTAACCAAATTTTTGTCAGTCAACACGAATTTCGTAAGATTAGTTTGTATTACGGAAAACATACCATCTCAGTTGTATTAGAATTTTTCTCATCCCTTTGCTTAATCTATCACATTTCTACTTTTGAGGTGAAATATTTAAGGTATGTATGTGGGAAATCGAAGACATTAACCTTTCTGCAGATGCAGTTTGTAGCATCAGGAATTTTTTGGTTGACTGATTGAATATTAAAAGAGGAATGCACCGTGACCTTAAGTCTATTGTGCCCTCTATTAAATCACAAAGACTCAATCAACCTCAGCAAATTTGATAAAGTTCAATATTCTGCTGGGTGCTAGCGAATCGAGGTGATCCTTATTTGGAAACATGAATCCAATGGCCTTAAACTTGCGTCTGCAGACTGATTAACAGAGTCCTTTTTGAGCTATTGACTCACATGCGCCCTAAATTAACATACATTTTTCTGCTTGTTGTCTGTTGATAGTTAGATAAGAACCCGATAGACTTAGTATATCAAAAAGTTTTCGGTTATAGGAGAACTTTCTGATTTAAGCTATATAGCAAGCCCACTCTCTTCAATTAGTTAGAGCACAAATGAGTCCATTTACAAAATTGTTGTAAAACCTTTCATCAACAACTAGCCAAACATATATTTCCAAAGAAAAAAAGAAGAGGAAAATTAAAAAAAAAAAACATGTTTTCACTTAAACACCCCCAAAGTATTACGCAATTTGGTAATTTCATTAAAACTGTGGAAAAATTCGCACAACAGTTTCATTAATGAAATATAAATAAAAAGCTGCACATCAAACATTTATGCCGAGAGTGAAAAATGTCAACTCATGCGGCGGCAACAAGCCGACACAATTGGCCACACGCAAGCTTACGAGCAGCTGGCCGCGGCTGCACTTAATACCTTGCCCAGCATAACTGCATAAGGTACACGCAGAACGGTAATTTGTACAAAGCTACGAGCAGGCATAAAAGCCGGCCAAAGTGTATGTGACTGTGTGTGTGTACATAATACTGTATTTAAGGTCTATAGGTATGAAGGCATGTGCCAGCAGGTCGCTTGGCCGGTCAATGGCAAGGCCGGTGGCCTTTGGCGGCCGCCACTTCACAGCCGCAGCAGCGCAGAGCAGCTGAAAAAATAGCGTGCAAAAACAGCAAGAAATCGCCAGCAGCAGCAGGCAGTGGCAGCAGAGCCGCAGCGACATTAAAGCTTACGAACACATTAAAACTACTTACAATGGCATTAAACGTATAATACCACTCATGCGGTTAATTTTCATGCCATTTTTTATGTTATGCCAAATGTAGGTGCCTGTGTGCGTATGCGTGTAGCGGCTGCTGTTGCTCACGCGCTTGCGCATTAACGGCCAGCCGGTAAGTGATTTTCAACTCGATTTGTGAGCTCATAAAAAAGTGGTCAAATACAATATGCACAAGTGGCCAATGCCTGGTGGCAAATGGCAAGCCTATGCATGTGTGTGTGTATGTGCGTGTGCATATGTAAATAAAGAGCGCTTGTGAAATTAAGCATACGCCTATTTATTTACTGCTACAATTATTTATGTGCATAAAATAGGCAAAGGTGTTCGCAGCTCATTCGACCGGCTTCATTAAATGCCAGGCGGCATTCATGACTCTTATTTTTGTTACAGTTCTTTTGGCATAAAAAGTAAAAAAAGTTCAAAGTAAAAAAACATTCTTTCAGCGATGATGCAGCAGCTTTTATTTCAAATCTCTTACGAAATTTCATAATTACTTCTGATTCTGAGATCAGTACTGGGAATAACATTGGCGGTGGCACTTGAGCCGGTGACCATGCAGAATCGATCAGTGTGGCGAGAAGCGTGAGTTTTCAATAAAAAAAATCATTAAAACAACAATAACAATGTTATTTCTTACATAATTTGTCATCACTTGACTGTGATGTGAGCAGATTTTTTAATCAATAGGGTGGAGTTTTCATTTTAGAATTATATAACACTTGTTTTACTTTGAAAGAAGAGGTGGGAATCATATAAACTCTCTCTTCAATTTCCAAGAGCAAGCTAATTGCTTCACAATTCGATGTAATTTAAAAAAAAAATGTCTAACAGAGCATCTAAACTACTTCTAAAATATCACTAAATAGTCACAAGCGACCGGTTCAGAATGAGCCAGAAGAGAGAAAAGGGGTATGAAGAAAAATGAGAGAGAAAATAAGAGAAATTCTGAACCCCTAAATGCCTTTAACTGGTGTGATTCAGCTTTCTAGCTTTATGCTATCTTAAACAAGCATGAAATGCCCTCTTAGTTCTATATACTTCATAGCAAATTGCTTCCGAAATGGCTATGAGCCCAATAAGATTCATAAAAATGGGTTACATTCGGTGTAGTCTCTTAACTAGTAGACTTATAAGTAGCAGAAATCGTTTCCAAATATATAAATTAGGCTTTCAGGAGTTGGTTTCAGTAGAGTTGTTGTAAGAGTTATCCCTTTTGTAGAAGTTTAGTTTAGGTTAGGTCAGGTCGTAAGATTGATGGTCAAGCCATAGCGACCGTTGGAGACGGACTGAACAGCCGTAAACGAGATATTGCAATTTTAGTCTGACAAAGGCTGGGAAGTAGAGCGGGGAATTTAACTCATCTTCCTGCATAAAACTTGGCAAAATGCATCTGTCAAGATAGTATAGTGCTCAGCCAGAACACCCATAATTGCGGCGAAGGGGTCTTTTTTAAGAGATAGTAGTTCTGAGGACCTCTTACGGTTCAATCTGAGCCAGTAGGATGTCGCTTTCGCACAAGTTCTGGATATTTATCGGCGCTTTCTCTCAGAGGAGGTCCGCAGATTTGGTGCTAGAGAAGTGCCGATTGGTTTCAATCTGAATGAATTTAAAGCCGGCTCTTTATAGCTCTTCATAATTTTTAACGAAACTCTTCGAAAAAGTTCAATAGTCATGAATACAACTTTTTTTACAAAGGTCATTTTATGAAGACCCGAAGAGACGGCATATACATATGTACTTTGGCACATACTCCGCTGCCTTTTTCAAAAATACTCCAAATAAGGATCCAACACGATATCTCTACTATATGATCTTTCAACGTTTTAAGGAACGTTAGGGTAGCTAACACTTATGAACTCAAAACCTCTACCTACCTAATGTTCTCTTAAGACCGCTCTTGTTTGAAACTATTATCATTGGTTCTGATTATTAGTTTGCATAACGCTAGAAATAATTTATGTAGATCTTAACAAAAACTATATCTCATATATTCGGCTCCTTTGCTTGGGAATAGTAGTAACGAAGTATGGGGGAAATTTTATTTTCTCACGCAATTCAGTCACCATGAGACCGATTCAAGACTCTCTGAGATATATATATATTTGACCTATAAAATATCGGATACATTTTTTCTTCAATAAGTCTGAAAGTCTTTATCATCTTAGATATGTATGTTAATCTCACGATAATTATTCAATGGAAGTAGGTTTAAAACCAGATAAGGTACAATGCATAAATATTAAAAGTATACTTTTCGTTCACCATCGTCCTCTGAATATAAAATCTTCTCAAGTAGCGATCCAAAAGTCATTTTTAGACCATTAGAATTTTATGGATGCCAATTTTGTCGAACCAAATTAAGATATTATTAGAAGATAGAGTAGAAATTGGATAATAATCAAAAGAGTGTGTAGAGCCAGCTACAGCTATCAGCTAATTCTACAACCTTGAACCGCTTTTAATACAACCAAAAACACTGTAATCCAAAATTCCTCAAATAAATTTTCTTAAATCCAAATTTGAGCGGAATATCAGTCAAATAGACAAAAATTAATCACTTTGTAATACTAAATTTTTAATAGCCTACACCACACCAAACTTGAAAATGCAAAGTTGCAAAGCACGAAGAGAAGCGCACAGCTGTGGAATTCAAGCAGAAGATGGAAGACGGAAGTGTAAATGCAGTGGTGGGAAACTTTACGACTTGTCGTTGGCCATAAAATGAGATAACACTTGTAACAATACTTAGAAAGACAGCTACCGAAAACAAGAACACCAACAAGCTAGAAACGTGAGGCGGAAAGAGAAACAACACAAACAGAAGACAAGCGAAACACGAGCAACAACAAGCGCGAAGACAAGCAAATGCCAAAACGGCGAACAAAAATCAAAACAATGTTCAATTGAAACTTATTACAGCAAATAAACTTATTACCAAAAGCAACAATAACAACAGTAATAAACAAAAATTCGAACAACAACAACAAAGTTCGCATGCACGAAGTGGGGCCAGTGTGGGCGATACAACAACCAACTGCATATAGGCAAATGATGGAAGAAGAGCTAAAGATAAAGAAGTGAATGCAAACACAGTTTATACTCCGAACCTGGGGAACTGCGTTGCTCCGGGGAATGCGCGTCGGCGCAACGCGAAAGGCTTCTGAGCGCGACTAAAGACTTTGCACACCCTCGCGTTGAGGCCGTTCGCTACTTTTTTGTTCAATTTTTGTTGTCATATTTTCCCATTGCAGTGTGTTCGCATGCAACTCTGTGTTTTTTTTTTGCGTTTATTTTTGCCCAGTTGCTTTGGCAGCGATGCAAAATCATTTCAATAGCAATGAAATGCAAATCCTCTTAGTACAATGCGATCGACTAAGTAACACTTCAATGGCGGGCAGACGCGAGGAGCCATTGACAAGGTGAGGAACTGGCGCGGTGCACCGTCACAGCAGACATTCAGGCAACAGCACAGTGGACAGACGGAAAAGACATGCGAAGATGAAGTAGCTGAATGTGCGGACGTATCAACGGCGGATGGATGAACAGGCAGACAGACGGACGGACGGACAGGCAGTAAGCGTTGCTTGTCGAAGCGTAAAACAGGCAATGAGATAACTTATTGCGTACACAATTGGAAGTGAATTCGTTTCAATTGAATTCTTAAGTTGCATTGAGTTCAATGGAGCTCAAGTGATTTGAGCTATGAAATGGAACTTGAAAGTGTTAAGGGTATTGCGAATTGTTGGCTTAAAATGATTGATGATTTTAATGTATGTATAATAATTGATTAATATATTCGTGAAATTATTATGACTATGTAATGATATTTGGTATAAGGACTCACTGAGACACCTTTCGCTTTATTATTCATCTTTTTCTTGAAATGTATTGTTTCCTTATCTTTAAAACTATTTTTGCATGTATTTTCATCTAAAAGCCGTGGTTTTTTTATTATTCTAATCTAGTTGTAGATCTGGTTCTACCACGACTTAACTCCAACTTTCTTGGAATAATGTGTTAAGCTCTGGTAATCCCAAGTTATTGCCTAAATAATCGATCTGGTCTCTTAACTCAGTTGAAAAGCAATCTCTTTGGCCAATTCGAATATTTTCAAAGTACTTTTAGAGAGCGCGCTGTTATATCTACCACTTTTAAAATCATTTTTAATATCTTCTTCTTCTTCTTTACTGGCGTAGACAGCGCTTACGAAGTTATAGCCGAGTTAACAACACCCAGCTAGTCGTTTCTTTTTTTCGCTGTTTGGCGCTAGTTCGAGATACCATCAGGTCCTTCTCCACCTGGTCTTTCCAACGGAATGGACGTCTTCCTCTTCCTCTACTTCCACCAGCGAGTACTTAATGTAAAACCTTCAAAGCTGTAGTGTTCTTTTCTATCCGAAAAACCTGACCTAACCAAAGCAGCCGCTGTCTTGATTCATTGAACACTGTCAATGTCGCTCATCGCCGCTGGACCATAAATCTTCCAAAAAACTGTTCTCTCCAAAACTCCTAAAGTCTTCTCATGATCGGCGTACGCCAGCAGCTGCACATTCTTATAGAAGTCAGTACCTTCTCTATTTAGCTCTGCAGGTCGTAAAATTTTTTCCAGCAATTGGTTGAATAAATCCCACTAGTCCCTTGTCTGAAACCTCGCTTGGTGTCGAACGTTTTGGCGAAGTTATTTCCGATACTGACAGAGCTTTCGGTATTATTAAACATAAGTTTACACAGCCGTATCAAAAGCAACTTTGAAATCGACGAAGAGGTGGAGTGTGTCGACCCTCTTATCACTGATATTTTCCAAGATTTGGCGCATGTTGAAATCCTAGTAGATCCTCAAGGTCTCACAAGGTGACAAACTGATAATGATCGAATCAGTTTGTTGACGATGGGCTTCAGTCTTTCACACACTACACTTGATTTTTTTTTTTTTGTCTCTATTTTAATGTAGACATTTATAATATGAAACACCTTAAGCACACTTTTATGTCGCATGTAGAACGAGAATTATCAAAGAGTAAACTTTTGGAGCTTCTAAGTGATATATATAATATATCTTACGTTATTTGCACTCTTGTTTCGTCAACCCATTTCGTAAATCCATCTTACCTTGGTTAATGAATTTAGCTTCCATCGAGCATATAATTATTGTTGGGTGTTGAACCTAAACATTTCTAGATTCAGTCTGCATAAGAATACAATCTACTTTAGGCGCGACTAAAGCATCTAATCCGTAGCGCTTAGTCTACGAGTGTGCCGAATGATTACGAATTTCTTATGTTTTCCACTCTCTCTACTTGTATGGATTTATAAGATTCGGTTAAGTGAATCTCAAAAGATAGACTATTAATGATTAAAGAGTTTTCTCATTGGAAAGACATCGGTTAACTAAAAGGAAAAGTTCATAGAATGGTTGACCACAAACCGAGTCATTCAAACCATTGTTAGGCACATTACTCTTCCAAGTGAGTGCCAGCTAAGCAGAAATCAATAACTCTCTGTATTTGATAAAAAAAATCCTAATACTTTTAACCCTAATTTTGACACGCTGGAAAGAGTTTTGAAGTCTGTCACGAAGCTGTATATGGGCTATTCCATCAATTGGCGACATGGTTTTGCACCCGTGGTTCTCCGATTTTCACCAAACTTTAGAATATCATAACATAGACCAATAGTAGAATATCTGTTAACTTTTTCTAGGTCAAAGTTGCTCCATTGTTTTTTGGCGCGCACTTCAAATTGAGATCAAACAAAAACATGACTTTTTCTTTTATTTTTTAACGACCTCAAAATTGAGTGAAAAAAATGTTTAAGTTATGCAATTTTATGTAAAAAAAATCTCAGCTTTCTGATGAAAATATTATCAAAATCCAAAAAAATGTTCGAAATCCAAAAAAAAAAAAAAAAAAAACATTTTATTCCAAAAACCCGGTTTTTTGTGCTTTTCCCGCAACTATTTTTCAAAATTGTTCTTTCCGTTCGATTCCCCGTTAAATTTTACATAAGAACTAGTGTTCAAAAATGTGGGACTCTTATCACATGAACAGCAAAAAAAAAAATGCAAAGTTGTTTGGAAAGATAAAGAGAACCAGTGACATTAATTAAAGCCTTCGATCACTGAAAGGAAACATAAGTACTGTTCATATATCCATATTTACAGACTCACAGGGTTTCAACAAAACTTAGTATCATTCTAAGTTAACCATTTTAATCAAATTAATGCATAAGTCAAACAGAATTTCTTTTTCGCTTTTGGAAGTTTCTTGAGCTTTTCAAATAATTAAATGGTCTCAAACTATGACCAACTTTTTAAAGTTTAAAAAATTGTACATATGTACATCCGACATAACTACAAATATTGCCAAATCTCTTATGCACTTCATGCAAAAATTTACCATTTAAAAGTAATCAAATTTCAGCTCATCTACACAACAATCAAATATTTCAGTTTGTTTGTTAGCGAAACAGAGGAATTTTAATATTGCAACATGCCACAAAAATATCAAATACAAGTGTAGTCAATCACAACTGTGAAGATCTTCAATCAAGCACCACAGAATCACTTACTAATCCTACAGTCTACTCATATTCACCAACGCAGAGCCGCAAACAAAACAGAAATAAATATGTATACACACACATTTAACGGTAACTAAGTACATATGTGCTTTGACAACTGCTAATAAAACGACCAATTTTGGCAATCACTTGTACATTTTAAGTACTACGCCTTGGAGTCCATCGAGAGTCAAGTGATTTGACTCAAATTTAAAGTGAATTGCCGAGTCAAGCTATCATGGCGCATGGCTTCGAGTAGCAAATATAGCAACGAATTGAATGTGACAAGCGATGGCTTGTCAAGCATTTTAGGCTGTCGCACGCTGCAATCTCTGTATGCCTCTGTGTGTGTGTTAGAGCAGTCAACAATTGGAATCTTGTGGCAATGCCCGCCAACTACTTGGTATTCAAACTGTCTGCCACGACAAAAGTTCAAAACATACACAACCGAACTGCGTGAGCTGTTAGGCTCGACAAAGTGCTACATTTATATACATACAACGCTATACAGACATATATAACAGTACTATGTAGCGCTCTGTATTCGAGATATGACGTTACGGCAAACCTATGCCGCACAACTGCCAGTCAGAGTCGGCGTAAGAGGCCGAATTGTCAAAAAAATGTCACAGCATATTTTGCCGGCATGACTGTTGGCTGTCGCCTGTCGTTTTGTCTTTACCGTTGCCGGTCCACAGCTACCGATTGTCGGTGCACAGCCCGCACACGCCTGCCATCTGCCGATAAACGCAAGGTTGGCTGCCAGTCGCTGCAGCACAGCTGACCAAGCAAGGATGTGCCACACATCATAAAATTGTTTTGCTGGGTTGATGGGTGGGCCGATGGTGGGGGATTCTTGCAATATATCGAATTACCTGCAACATTTTATAGCAGCAGCAATAACAAGTCTGCAAGCGGCAGCTGGCAGCTGGCAGCGGCGGAAAGCGGTGGCAGAGCGTGCAGCGAGATATGAGAAGGCATAGCAGAAGCTTGGAAAATTGTAGCGTAGCAAGAAAAATTGGGTTCCAGCCAGTGTTGGTCCATGTTGCTGCAGCAAGTACAATGCCCGCCATGCGGCGCCTCCCTGTTGTAGCTTGTCAAATTGCTTCAATTGTTCCGAAAATGTCTTGTGTGTAAATGCAATTTGCTTCAATTTCATTTCACTTGACAGCGCAGAAGTTTTAGTAACTCATACTTGGATGCAGCCGAAGGCTCACTTACAGGTGGGAGGGAATGAAAGAGAGGTAAAGGGTACAACAGGTAAAAGCGGCCGCAGCCAAAGAAAGAATATAGGTAAGCAAACGGGAGAGCTTGCAGTTAGGAAGAAATGAGAGAGTGCCAGAGGGTAGAGAGAGAAACAAGTGGAGGAGATGTACCAGGAACAATGAGGACTTATCTATGGGTAGGAAGGGATAAGACAAAACGGAACAGGTAAAAGAGTCATATGAGAGAAGAGGTGTGGGTACACGAAAGTACAGTTACAGTTTTGCTCTATTGTAGTTACATAATAATAAAACACACACATAACTTAGATGTATGCAAAGGAGGCGGTGTTCTGGAAGAAGGAAATTTGGTGTCCGATATTTTATTTTAAATTTGACAGGCTTTTTAGAAAATTGCTTAATATGTGTGTGTGTATGGTATATGTATGAAATTGTCATTTGAAAGTTATGACAAGCTCAAAAGTGAGAGAGCGGATGCTAAGGTGCATAGATTTATGCAAATGATGTAAGAATTTGGTAAAATCACGCATATACAAGTAACGAAGAAGATATATGTGACCTGGTCTACGAAAAGGAGCTTAAAAAAAGGAGCTTCAAAAAATAAAAATAAAAATAAAATAAAAAAAAAATTGAAAAAAAAAATAAATAAAAAGAATTGATTTTTTGACTCCTAAGCATATATATTTTTGCAGTGCATACTGGAAGTGGTCTATTCGATTGAATATTATCTAATAACGAATGCTGGGTCTCAAAATGGGTGATGATGTTGTGAATAGGGCGCTCAGTAGGTCGATTATGTTGACCATAAATTGAGCGAGCGCATATTCTTTACAGAACGTGAGTTTTTGTAATAAAGTTGAACAATTTTTTAAACGTTGCTCAGACATAAGTCTTTCCATGACGAAATGCCAAGCAATACTTAAAAAAAATGACAAGACACAACCACCCGTTGATCTGTCAAAAAAGGCTATTATTAAAATAGTACCTCCAATTGGATCAACCGTTATGGTAAATTTGAAAAGATGAATTTTAACAATATAAAATGTCCACAATATTTTTTATATGTATTTATTTATACCTCTAGATAATTATGAAGAAAGTTAAGTTAGTAGGTATGTGGAAGATAACTTTTCATATAAAGTCCAAATAAAAAACAGACAGAACTATGCAATGATTGAGAGGGAGTCAGACAAAGAAAGCAAGGAACGAAAGAACGAGGGAGAGGAAAAATTTGAGAGACAGTGAGAATTTATATTTAAATGATAGGAACTAAGAAAGAGAGGCAGCAACTAGTGTATCAACTGCTGGCGCAATTTGTAAGAGCGCAAAATGAAAAATGTATAGGTATTCTATGTCAGCTGACCACGAAATCAATTATAGCTCCTGTGTGGTTCAAGAAGATCTTTCTTATATAACTTAACTCTCATTAGAAAAATTTTTAAGTCTAACCAGTTATCATTTCTTCTTCTTCTTAATTGGCGTTGGCACCGCTTACGCGATTATAGCCGAGTCAACAAAAGCGCGCCAGTCGTTTCTTCTTCATCAGTTATCATTTAGCTTCCTTGAAACCGAACTCGTCAGAACCAGCTTAAAAAGATTCTTTCTCTGCTGTTCCAATCTTAGGTGTCATTTTGATTATACAAGTAAAATCCCTAAGAAGCAATAAGCTAATTTTTTTTTTTCAAAAAAATGTCTTTAGGAAATCTTAGTGGCTCCCTCTTCCCTCTTCATCAAACATTAAAATAGTTATTAAAAGCAAATACTTGTTTATGGTAATTAATTAATTAACTAATTATGGGAAATATCTGAAAATTGTTTTGCTGACAAAATATTCCTATTTTCACTTTACAGGGGTGGTAGGTGAACGAAACCGGAAAGAAGTAGAAAATCACAAAACTAAAAAATAATGTGACGAAAGTCGATTTAGAATGTTCCAGAACTTTGTGGGTTGTTTAGTTCTTTGCAACGGGGAGATGCATGAATGCCAAACTATAGACGACCGCACTTAAGCCATCATTAGGCATTGTGCTTCCGAATGGTAACGAACTTAAGCCTTATTCAGCAACTCAGTGAAAATTCTTTTCCACCCCAGCCAACCAATGGCTCTTAAGTTGGAGTATTGGGAACTATGGAATATGTCCCTTCTTATCTGGCTGAAGGTTGAGCATTAGCATAGATCATGTCTTTACCAAACAAGCTGAGGGCCTAAGCACTAGACTTTGCTGGATTTTTTTTTTATACACTATGTTAGTCGTGTGTTAATTTCTTGTAAGCTTTGATTTGACCGGGTGCCCAAAATGTAAGTTAATAAATATCTATGAACCAACTTCTTCTATCAAAGGAAAGGAAAGGAAAAGTGAATAACATCTAGAAAGTCAACGAAGGGTTGTCCGTACGACTAGCTAAGACCAGAGACCGATAAACTCAACACGTTTCTGATTGCCAGGCACAGCAAAGGTTGGAAAGAGTTAGCGAACTAATGACGTATTAAAAAAATAATTCCGTAATGCCTTTTGTTAAATAGAATAGTGTCGGTGTAGCATTGCCGAATTGCCAAGCAAATGACAGCAATATCACTGGTTTCACAAATAAACTCATGCTAATCAATTTCCTATTAATTCATAATGGACTGACATTGTCTTTCCATAATTTCTATTAAGATAAAAATCCTCTTTCTAGTTACACAATTTCACTAGTTAGTGGAGAAATCCCTAAATCCCGAACTCCCTATTTTTCAATCCCAATATTTCGGAATTAACCAATTGAGGAAATATTTGTAAAACTTGCACGCTACAATTGCAGAACTCATTTAACAAGCAATAAAGCTACCGATGAGAGGCAATCGACAGCGGTGTTGACCTAAGACGCCAAGTGATACCTACCCAGCTACATAAATGAAATCTATTGCTGAGTGTTTCTGCACTTTTTATGCCTTTTCCGCTTTAAGTTTTCAACAGTGCACTTATCAGTTACTTTACAAGCATATAAATACTATCTGCGCTCATTTATCCAAATCCGCGCGTGTCACAGCGCTCCGGCCAGCCAGCACACAAGCACGGCTGCGCAATTGTGGACTACACGCTCGCTGCGGCCACAAACAGCTCGTACTCGTACTCGTACGTTGTGAAGTCCATGTGAAGACAATCAAATAGTACATTGCTGGCACGTTCACAACCGTGCGGCGCCTCAATTCACAATTCCAGTCATGTTGCACTTACGATTGTTCGTGGTGGCATGCGACATGCTTGCATTGCATTGTTGTAAACGTACATAAACACCAGCGGCGTGTGTGCTGCTGGTAGTTGCTGCCGCTACTGTAGCGATTGGTGTACTCCCACGCCGCTTAAACCAAATCTAAATTGACAATAATACAAACAGGAACTGCGGACCTTGAGCCGCAAAGCAGGTGCAGCGCGTCACCATGTGGGTGCAACGACAGCTCGATATATTTAGTACATCTGTGAATGTACGGATGGATGTGTCCACTGGTGGTTGAGCGGTATGGTTGACAGAAGTAAAATGAGTGGCAACATTGTGTAGCACAAGAATAAGTTCAGCACCCACACACATATACATACACACGCGCGCGCGAATGCAACTTTCGAAACGAATTTGAGGAATACGAGCACGCGAAACGGATTTGAAGCTCAGAGCTATTTTAGATTCTAACGACGATGCAGACGTCAATGTCGAGTCCATTCGAACTAAGCAAACAAATCGCATTGTTGATATCAGCCGAGCGGAGCACTTTGAGCAATCGTACATGTTGGACATGTGGATCCACGTGTGTACATTTGTGTGTGTGTAGTTTAATAGCTGAATGTCTTGCTGTGTGGTCGCTCGTGGAGTGTGGCGGTTGGCAACATGCGAAATTGAACTGAAAAATTGTTGCTTCGTATCGGAAATGACAATAGTGGAACTAACCGCGTTCGTGCGGAAGAAAAACGGTAAAGCCAAGTCTTTTGAAACCGCAATGTCATTGCTGGTGATGAATGATAATGGCGGCGTGTAATAAAAGTCTGCCACAGCTGCCGGTAGTCAATGTTTAGTTGAAAGATTTTTGGGTGACTTTGTATGAATGTGCGACGAGACTTTAAGTGGAACCCACATTGTGGTTCAACTTGAATTGCAAAGCGAATAGAGGTTATAAAGAAACTTAAATATCATTCGCATGTATGAAATTAGCGATTATTTACAAAGTTTGCCATAGTTATACAATTTGCTTTAATAAAATATACTAATCACACAAGAAATACCTATATTTTATATAATCATTCAAATAAAATTATTTTACAAAGTTTATCATGCCTATAAAACTATCGATATTTATTTAATCGATATATAAAATAAAATTATCGATATTTTAAAAATTAATGATACACTTAAAAAATCTTACAAATATTAAAAAAATTAATCATACAAAAAATTATCGATAACAATAAATAATCACTCACATAAAATTATCGATATTTAAAATAACTAATCATGCAAATAAAATGGTCGATATTTAAAATATTAATCAAAGATAAAAACAATCGACACAGAGAAAATTATCGACGTTTAAAAATTTTAATCTTACAAATAAATATCGATATTAAAAAAATATTCGCATATGTAAATAAAATAATCGATATTTATAAATTAACATTTTAACAATTTTTTTTAAATAAACGATATTAAAAATCGATATTTAAAAATCTAATAAGACACTTACAAATATCATTATTCAAAATAATTACTCAAAACATTATTCAAATAATATAATCGATATTAAAAAATAATAATAATCATACAAAGAAATATCGATATTTAAAAAGATAATCATGCATGTAAAATTATCGGTATTAAAAATTATAAATACGACAAATAAAATTATCGATCTATAAATATTAATTAAAGAAACAAAATAATCGATACGCAGAAAGTTATCGATGTTTTTAAAATATTAATCGATTATCACAAATTTTTAATGACTCTTTTATTTGTTAAAATTTATCGATTACACAATATTGCATAAGACGTAGCATAAACATTATATGTATGTCAAGATAAATAGAAAATTATCGATTTGCAATGACCTATAGCATTTGCTAAGTTTACATCGCTACCAAAAATTACTTTGTTCTATTATCTAAATCACTAATTTGTATCGATTAATTAATATTTTTATCGATTACTTTTTATTAATCAGTATATAAATTAGTAAAATTTTAAGTATTTTACGAATAAAAAACGGTTTGAAAATTAAAAATTGCCGATTATCACAAATTTCAAAATTTTTCCTTTATTTATCGATTCCTATTTATTAATTTTTGGAATAAATTAATAACACAATATTCAATAGGATTTAATATAAACATTATGCGATTACTTAAAATTTATCGATTTACCAGTCATATAGCATTTAGATATTATTTGCGAAATTTACTTCGCTACCAAAACCTACTATAAGCTAATTTTTAAAACACTTAATTGTATCAAAAAGCCGCAAAAATCGATATCGATATTTTTATCGATTAAAGTAATTTAATTTTAATTAATTTTTTTTACTATAAAAAAGTTTGAAATTTCACAAATATTTATCGACTAATTTTAATTGGCAATTATATAGCGTTTTGGACAGCAATAAACCCCCTAAATTAAAAGCTATCAAAAGCAATACTGAAAGTATCGATTATTTAACTGAGAGTATATACAGTGATATGACGACATTGTTTTTTAAGAAATTATTTTTTTTTTTTTGCGAATTGAAAAAGCCGATACACGATTCGATAGCCAATATGTTGTCGATAAAAAGTAAAAAGTGCCGTCGATTGATTCGATTAGTATTATCTTAAAATAATTCCTGACTCAGTATAGAAACCAAAGCATATGATAAATCTTGTTTAAAATTACCATATTATGCGCTAATGGTAATGTAACATAACATTTGCCACTTAATACCTTAAATCTCAACAACGTACAACGCATCACTTGCCACATCTCATCGATGACAGTGCAGCGCCGATGACGATGAAGATGATGGCATCAATGACCCCAAAAACTGTGCAACGATGCCATGCAAATTATAATCCATGTTATTGTTGTTGTTATTGTATGTTGCGGATAACATACGAATGATGTGGCATGTGTTGTTGTAGTACATTTTTGATCTTGTCATCCTTGGCCACGGTTAGCAGCAGCTCATGCTGTGCTTTTTGTTGTTTTTGCATTGGATACATGTAAAGCAAGCGCTCACAGTTTGTTAGCAGTTGCTTGAACTCGGTGTATTTATGACAACAACGACAATGCTGACATGAAGACGTAAAGACAAGCGGCGCGCTGGCTGCCACACATAAGCGGAGGCACCAACACACACACACATACGCACAGTCAAGAGCTCGTGTTGGTGTGCATGCAAATCGTGAGGTTTTCCAAAAATGCGGAAGACACTGCAGAAATCTAAGTTAGCAGCAACAACAACAAAACGAGCGAGTAGTTAGCTGGCGACATGGGCAGCAGTGTGGCACTGTGGCAGTTCGACAGTTGGAGCGACAGAACGTCGAGCAGTCAATCCGTTAGCGGCACAGTGATGCGGCTTGTCATAGACGGCTCAGCGTCAATTGTGGGTTCGGTTAGCAGAGGTAGTTGTTGTTGTTGTATGGTTGTGAGTGGATGTTTTTGTTGTTTTCGTGCTGCCACTTATGCAATCATATAATGTTTTTGTTTCACAATTACTAGTTGTTGTTATTGTTGTTGTTATTTTGTTATGTGAGTTGTCGCTTATTGCTGTGACTTCCGTGTTCTCTTCTGCAGCAGCACAAGCAGAAGCGACAGCAACTTAAAATGCAAATCGCACTCACACACACACACACACATACACACATCGCCCCATCTCCACCTGCAACAACTACTCTGGCTGAGTGCACAAGTAAGTAGCGTTTGGCGCCACGACGCCTAGGCCACACAACGTTGCTGCTGCGCATGTTTGTGTGTGTGTGACGTCACTCACGAAATGCCAACGTTGTGCGAGTGTAAATGACTGCTTCTCCATATCAATTCGTCCGTCCGTGCGCTGTCTTGTGACTTGCGCTTGCAGCTTCCTCTACACTGTTGCCTACTTATAGGCGATTAGGCGTCTGTCTACCGCGTTTAACCCATTACAGCCTTTTGTGCCATGTCTTGTCATGCATGATTGCTGCCATGTTTTTGCATTATATTGCCGTTTGTTGTTGTAATGGCATACTCCGCTGTTGTTGTTGCTTTGCTGTACCTCATGTATTTCGCCACAGCTTGAACACAATTTTGTTTTGTTGAATTTATTTGCTTGCAAAATTTATTGTTATTGACATTTTTGCCACACGACCTTATCTCCAAATCCCGCCCATCCGCCAGCCAACAACCTAGAAACAGGCCGTTAGTACGCAAAGCACGCAATAAAAATTCCTTGCAACTGACTGTGTTTGTGTGTGTGGCAGAGTCAGTAGGCGTGTGCAACACGACACAATTGAACGGAGGTTCCTTGCATGCGCCGTCGTCGTCCATGTTGCAGTGCCGAATTTACATATGCGTGTATGTGCGTATGTGTGTGTGTGTGTTTGCTTTTTGTGGCAGTGCTTCCTGTTATTGCAGAGGCAGTGCCTCAAGTGGCATTAAAGTAAGTTTCCAAACTGATACAACAACCGCTACTTATGCACATAAATAACAGGTTAAGGCGTTGAGCCTCTTTGAAGCTATTGATTACACTACTACCACTTACAAGTGCCTGCTACCAACCTAAACCAACGTCCATCCCTTTTATCTTCTTGTCAAACTACACTAACTCCACTTGAGCTTACCTGTTAAATTTCTTGTGGGAATAGTTTCTGCGAAACTACATATGTGCCCTAAATATAATTTTTTTGTTTAGTGAAACACACTGTGACCGCAAGAACTCAACTGATAGAATTCCTGTATAATGCTATATGAGATTGGGATGGGTTAATGTTTCACGTTTCATATGAAAAAGGTTTTCTTAGACGCATCTGGAGTTTTGAAGTTTATTGATTATAAAGAAATCTATATTTAGGAAAAAAAAATAAAAAAAAATTTTCAGCTTGATAGAAATGAACTCCAGAAATCTAAGGTTTCATGGAAGCGCCATATTCTGGAATACATTATTCTTTTTTTCTAACTCTAATAAGCCTCAAGAAATTATAAATCATTCACCTTTGATTTTATTCTGAAATCTCTGCGCTTTACTAAAGCAATTGATCCAGGATGGCACTGCTTAAATTATACAGTTTACATTTACAAAGCTGATATCGATATGTAGCAAACACTATAGACAATAAGGATACAAAAAATAAGGGAAAAGGAGGAAAAGTAAGAAAAAATTAAAATATATAGGAAAAAGTGAAACATATGTTATTTCAAAACAAGCACATCACAGACGGACGGGAAAAAAGTTCAAATTGTATAACGAAAACCAATCGCTAGGTGCCTGAAGATATGTACATTGTATCCATATCTTCAATACTGTAGCTCCGCTTTCCTACTTGTGTCATGAAAACTAACAAAAAGTTTCGCAACAATTTTTTAAAAACTCATATAAGGATAAAAACTTTAATATAACACAACAGTTCATTCCACAACTCGACAACAATGTGCAAAAATCTTATAATCCATATTTTATAAAGGTCTTATATCTATTCCTGACTATTGGAAAACAAACAACTTTCAAATTATTTAAAGACAGAATTACCACACTTGATGAAGAAAAAGTTTACTGACTTGCAAATTAAACAATTTTAGTAAAATAAGCAAGAAGGGCTTTCAAAGAGACCAGTAATATACAAGTATTTAGATAAAATATATGGTGAGATAATTTTATCTAAAAAAATAGATCGATAAAAAAACTAAAAGGTAATACCGATGAATAAAATTTGAAAGTGAATAAGTCACGAGAAAAAGTTTACCAAAACATCCTCCAAAATGTTCTGCTTCATTAAGAAATTTGAAAAAGATACAATTTTTTCCTTACCATCAAAATAATTTTCGGTATATTTGCAAGTGATTAATTTTTTTACTTAGACTAACTTTTCTTTAACTTTTCCCCTCTAGGCTCAAGCTATAGAGCGAAGCTTGAAATAGCGACATGAGCTCTATAAAAATCTTCAAAAAGTTTTTTATGAAATAATTTTTTTAACTTATTTCATATACTCGTAGATATCATCTATGGTAGGTTTGTGGCTGTTTGGAGTCTAAAGACATTCGAATAAAGCTGATTTATTTTAGAAACTACCAGTTAAGCTTCCATTGTCTAGTTTTGATGCTGAAAAATTTGTGGCTCGAATGCAAATAAAATAAAAACAAAATCCAAGTATAGACCAGGGTAAATAGTTAAAAAAAAAGAAGCTCATTGTAGATTGAAAGTCATTGGAAATGAAAGATAAAATAACAAACATCAATGAGGGAAAAATAATTCACTGGGTTGGCAAAAGGAAAGGTAGAGGCGAGAAAGAATGTTACGAATGGTTTATCTAGATTCCGGCGAAACTGCTCCTCCTATAGAAAATATAATGTACGGCAATGTTGTAGGTAATAAAAAGGTCTATAACTTTTATACACAGATTTTTTTCATATAACCTCAAAAATATATGTGAAAAATTCACATAATAAAATTTTTGGGGTTTTCATTTTTATTTTGCACAAAAACATTTTCTTTTACGAAATTCGTCGGAAACCTTTTTGTGACGAGATATTTTCACCTTTTGGCCTGGATTATTGGCTAACAATAGTGTAATCTCGGAAAAAATTGTTCACTATAGCATATACTACTGTGATTAGATTGAAAGGTGAATTTCCTTCAAAGTGATCCCATCCCGCTGCAATACACTTACGCCAACGAATTTTCCAGTCATCATAGATCATAATTCTCCGTCGTGATGACCATCAGAGCCTTCTTCGATTCAGCTTTTATATCCTCAATTGAGTCAAAACGGTGTCCTCGGAGTGTTCATATGAATTTGATGAATAGCTAGAAATTACACGAAGGCAAAGCAGATGAATGTGGTGGTTGCGGCACGATATTAGTTGAAAATGTGGCGAAATGATCACGAACAACCAATGCAGTATGAGATGGCGCATAAGTACACTTCTTTGTTCAATAAATTTAGACACAGTGAAAATCGAAGAATTTACTTTTAGAGCCTCACAAAACGACACGTTTTTCAAATACTAATGAATATTAGCAAACGGAGGGTATTACAGCTTCGGAGCAGCAGAAGTTACCATTTTTTCTCCTTTTCTCTTCCTTTTTTGAATAAACTAGCCAGTTCTGCAAATAAGGTCGTCGATGTTGGATTGAAAATTTTCCAATTGTCAAGGGGTATGACTTTTCTAAGATAATGAGTACTCACCGGCAAACTTGAAATATATAATAAACGCATTTTGAACTCAGGGATATTGATAAATTTTAACTTTAGATTCACTTTAATCTGTAATTAAAGTATTTAAAAATAAAAAAAATGTAGGAAAAATATTAAGTACCTGAAAACTGTTTTACAAAAGTTCCAAAAGCATATAAGTATGTGTAAAGTTTGGTATTTTTTTTTTTTTTGGTGTTGAAATAAAATGTGAAGGCATATTTTTCGTCATTTAAACTTCAACTTTTTCAAGAGTGTGCCCTTTCCTCACACTCCCATATAAGCCTACACATGTATCTAACAAAAGCATGCTGTATTTATTGTATCCACAACTGCAAAGTTATAAGACAACATAACCCTACTAAGCATTACTTTGGAAAACAGCTCACACACTGCTTAAGGATAATCGCTAAGCTGCCCACACGCCCCCAAAATACAACTACAAAACAACTGACACACTCAAACCCAGCCCTCAATGGCTGAACAACGCAATTCCATAGATGGAACAAACCAGCGCTTAGCCAGCCTACCTTTTATGTAAATTTTATGACAATTCATGGCTGCGACTCCGTATCCAGCTCCAGCTGCGGCCCAATGGCAACATATTGCCAAATGGGCGGAAAATGTTAATCGAATCGATTAAATTAATCAATTGAATATGTTGCAAGCACCGGTGTATGGAGTAAAGGCGGCAGAGGATACGCATAGCATGGCCAACTAACAACAACAACAGCAAAAACGACAGTAGTAAGAATATCTAATAAATGCAGCTCAGCTGGCAATTCAACAAATTTATAACAATTATGTGCGGCGCTCTTATGTTATGTTATGTCATCGGCTTGTTGTTGCAAGTGATTTCGTGGCAAATTGTTTCTCAGTTGCCGTTGTTGAGACAAATTTCCAAGTTTTATGCAAATCAGGACTTCAATCCAGAAGTAGATATGTTAATTTGCACTCGAAGAAAGGTATCTCTCACACAGACAACCACACTCTAACTAACACGCCACTCTCACACGTGTTAGAACACTGTTATCGGCCAGCAACATGTGTGCCACAACGTCTTCGGCACTTGTTGACATTTGTATGCGAAATTAGCAAACATTTGATTTGATTAGCAACGAATCCGCAAAGCTGCTTTCGAATCTGTGTCAAAATGAGAGCATAACTGTACAAACGCCATTAGCTAACTACAGTAGCAAATTCAGTCGAGTATTTAAATGACAGTGCCAATCAAATATATTTACATAGTATATATAGTATATGGAAATTCCTTACATTTTCGGTGCTGAACGCCATAGAGTTCCTTTAATGAGCATTGAGAAATGTCTCTTAAGCATTCACAGTTAAGTACAAGCAACTTAATTTATTGAATAGAGATTTCACATGTCATTGAGGAGAAAGAGAAAGGAGTAAAAGCATAGGCAGTGAGTAAACCAATGGCCATATTCAATATAATTTATAATATCATATAGTTTTCTAATTGATTTTAACGTTTATTATATTTATATCTCACTTGACTTAGTAGAAAGTCCGATGAAGTTTTAATTGAAATCAAGTTGAAATTATTCTTTTATTAAAGGTGTCAAACTACACTCACTGATTGTTTAATAGTCTTCAGATATTTCACTCATTTCTTTCCATATTTATTATGAACTTTAACATTTGATCAAAATTGACCCGGACTGAAAAAATAAGTTTTCACACAATATACTCGTTATAGAAATATTTATTATCGCTGTCAAAATAAGCTTCTGAGCCCTTAGTAAAATGCCAATCTAATTTTTCATGCATTTGATTTAATAGAAACCTCGACTGGAATGATCTTCCGTGCCTTCAACGAATTTTAATTTTTACGATTTCGGCTCTTTTTTTCAACTTATCATCTTAGATGATCAGTAAACTGTCTTAAACCACGAATAATGGATAATATCTAATCTCTTTAAAGAAAATATGTCTAAGCCAATTTCATTGGTTTCAATTGACATCTGATCAAAATTGAACCAGACTGTACAAACATTTAATTTTTTCGTTATTCTAATATAAAAATTTGTTTGACCTCAAATATTCACGATTTTTTCAATAACTTCTCGCAATTTTGAAGTTTATATGCTAATGTATAGTATATTTCACACATACCCTCGTCCGCATTGGAAAAAAAGTAGTACGATCGATTTTCACAAGATTCTTTTTAGGTTTTTATTTCATTGGGAAAATCGTTAGCCATATACAGGAACAGTTGATAATAATTTTGCAGCCACTGCGAATCTCTGTCGTTATGTGTGACCTGGTGTTGTCTTAATGGAACAGAACTCCCCTCCTTTTGGTCACATCTGGTCGCTTCTTGATGATTGATTCTTTAAGACGATCTATTTGGTGATAATACAGGTCCGAATTAAGCGCTTGCTTGTGAAGGAGTAGCTCGTAGATAGGCCGCTCATCCCAAATCAAACACATTGCGAAACCTAACGGTCAAACCTAACTTGATCACGCTTTGCGGCAGCTCATTGTGATTGCGATGGTTCTAGGCAAGAAGTTATAAAAACCTATTGCGAAAGAGTGTGTTTAGTTACACTTAATAGCAGCCAAGAGCCAAACGTAATCGCAGGAATTGTGGATGGCAAAGTTGGATGTGATGTCGACGATGTTCTTTTTTCAACCTAAGACGCCTTCCACTAATATTTAGGTGCACTAATTTATTGTCTGTTCCATTTCCTGTTATCCTTCCTACTATCTAACTCGTTGGTAATAGGTATTGGAAACTTCTAAAATCAATTAAATTTATCGACACTTGTGGGAGCGTTTGATAACTAGGTGCATTAAGTTAAAGATGAATTTCAACTTTCAACCTCTCGTCTCCAATAAACAAATATAATTAATTTATATCATATTTCGGTTAAAAATTTTTAATAATTTTTTCTAATTTTTTTTTAATTTTTTCTTTTTTTTTTTAATTTTCTTTTCAGATTTTGGTGCTTTATGACTTAATAGGTTTAAAAGGCTTATATCTAACGGTAAGTAATTAATTTTTTTTGATAATTTCCAATTTTATTTCCAAACTATCATCTGTAATATTATATACTATGTACTCTACCAAAGTTGCTCAGTTTGATCTTTCTACATCATTGTGTGTTCCTGCGGAGAAATTTATTTAATATTTTATCTCAAGTCGAGTCTTAGTTAAATGTTTTGGTTAGTATCATACATTTTTCGATTAAATTTTAATTGTTTTTACATAAAAACTGGTGGCAACTCATAAAATATATGTACTTCGAAAATAAGCTTCATAACACCCAAATTTACTTAACATGCATTTGCCTTGCTTTACTTCTGTTCCGATTTTATTTTATAAACTTATAAAAGAAGGCATCCACGTGAAGCTTTCGCAACCGATTACATTTTTACGCATACTTTATTGTAAATTAAACCAATTATTACTTATGCTTGCAAAAAAAAAATTTTAATCAGGTGGCAACTCTATTAATTAATATTTGTTCAATAAAAAATTACGCAAATTATGTTCTTTGTTTAACACTTTGTAATAGTTTACAGAATTAAAATATTTCTGAAATTTATTAAATAGACAAATGTGGCAACTCTTTCAGCTTTTCAAATTCCAAAAGCCAAAGGCTTTCAACAACAATTTTATAACAATAACATTAACTACTAAGTTTATACCGTCCAAAAAATCGTAAAAGGAATGCCACAAAAGGTCGCCTGTTGCGCAGTTGCAACAATAATATTTGCCAAAATAAAACGTAAAATGAAAAATGTTAAGAATTTAAGTAAGCGAAGCTGTTATTTACACAAAAGTGGCTATTTTAGAAACCGATTTGCAGCAGCCGCTCAAATCTCCAGCGCAACGCTTCAACGACAACATTGTTGTTGCTCAGCTTTTTTATTGCCGCAGGCATTTAGGAATGCTCTGTTCTTATCGATTTTATAGCAGCACATTTTTATTGTTGCAATCTTATTCGCCTTGCTTTTAATTTGCTGCGTTCGTTGGGTCCTGAGCTCCTTTTCCGAGGAATTTCGCAAGAAAGCAAAGCAAATAGAAAGAATTATTCTCTTTTGTTTTTTGTAATGCTGCAGACATTAAATTATGCGTTTTAGTATGATTTTATTGTTGTAATTTGAAGCTAACGATGTGTAAATTCTTGAAGCGATTTCGCATGATGCAAGAAAAAAACAGATTTGTACGAAAAGAACGAAACAGGCGATTGCAACAGTATGTAAGCAGAGAAAAAAGTACTCATAAGGAAAGAAGTGCGAAATAATGAGTTTAAAACCTAAAAGGCCGGAATGTTTGCCACTGAAGTTTAAAGCATGACCTTAATATTTAATCTTTGAAAAAATAATTAAAAAAAAAAAGTAAAGTTAGAACTGTTTTCCATTTTCTTAGCTCCAAATAGAACCCTTAGCTTGTGCTCAAATTTATATTAAGTGGCGTCCACCACATCACAAATCAGCTAGATTGCAGAAATACTGTGGAAACAATGTCTTTGGGTTAGGTATACAGGGAGATTTTAAAATAACTAACAAATCTTGTTATACCGACTTACTTGCAATTAGCTTTGTGACAAATATGAGATCTTAAAATGATAACGTAATAGTTTCTATAGGTTTTCGGTCCTCTGAGTTAAAAAGACTCAAATGGTTTAAGAGTGCCTTCAATGAGTATCGGATTAAGCTAAAAATAGTCAGAGTTCTCGAAGTTCAAGGCAAACACCTTTGATGCAGGTGACGGACGAAAAACTGAATTTATGCTAGAAATGAAGTAAGTTAGAGTTCAAATTTATTTAGATTCAAAATTTTCGTTTTGAGACTAGTTTCGAAAAATAATAGAACTGTTTTTTTTGAAACATGTCTACGTTTTTTAAGCTGCCTTATTAGTAGAGTCATGATAGAAACTAAGCACTATTCCTGTTAGGAAGCTCACAGTAATTATTTTCATAACATTTCCGAACTTAAAATATAGAGTATCAGTCAAGCATGGACTCTCTGTTTTGGTGCATAATTTTGCAGAGACCAAAGATACCTCACACAAGGGCTAACCTCGCTAAAATCGCTGTAAATATTTTGGTCGCTCTCGAGGGAATCCCAGTTCAGGAAATATCGCTTCATTCTCTTATTATTTAGTTCAAAAAGCTCATAAATAGTCTTAATGCCAGTTTCATTGATTGATCTTAGTGATGGTGGGATTCGACCAAATAAAGAGTAGCAAATACCAAACTATAGCAACTACATTATACCAACTCATCTGCCGTACTTCGCGTGAGGTCGAGAGCTTTATAGCTCTAGGTACAGACATAGTGTGACACTAAAAACAAAAAAACAAAAACATTTCATTTTCATATTTTGATATGATATACTATTAAAAGTAAAATACTTAAAACGATATATACAAAGGTACATAATTTTTGAAAAAACATAATCATATTAAGATTAGATTTATCGAAAAGGAAAAATAAAATAGCAAACAACAAAAAAAAATAATTTACAGGCGTTCTGACGTCGGAAAAACGAAGGAAAGGAAGAGACATGATTGAACTATTAAGTTGTAAAATCCGTTTATCTCTATTTCCGGCGAAACTACTAGTGTTATAGCAAAAAGTTATATTACAATGATGTAGGTAATGAATTATGTTTTAAAATATTTAACTTTTTCTCATATATTGACGTAATATCAGAAAAAGCTCTAGTTTTTACTCAAAAAAATATCAAGTAAAAAACAAAAAAAAAAAATATCTTTTATAATTGTGAAAATCTGTACTTTTCGATGATATGTATAAACCATATATATATCACTATAAATTTGCTCAGAAAACGAAAAACATGCTCCGATAGCGAAAAAAAGGCACTCAAAGCTATTTTTTCATGATCTTATCTACATACATATATATTATTTCGTAATAAAAAAAGAAAAAAAAAAACAGTTTTAGTATCGTAATAGGGTAGCTTTTATGCATTTTTTTAGATCATATTTTTTCTTCATGTTCTCTCCATAATTCGCCATATAAAGACCTACTAGTCTGTGGATCTGATCTATAGTCGAATCTGTCCGGTAAAAAACATACAAAAACGAAGTCAAGAATAATTGCAGCGGTGGATAACCATTTGTTAGTGTCGTCCTAGATAGTGAAATGTTTACTATTTCTCTTCAGAAACTGTACTGTTTATATTAAAGTACATACATATGTACTTTAAAAATTCGGATTTATTCTGAAAATGTGTGGGTTCTCTTGATCTCGCCGATTTCCAAGAGGGCCTCCAAAAAAAGATGTTTCGCAGTGATGATGAGTTCTGTGCTTAAAATTATCTCAAAGCATAAAATCAAATAATTTTAATAATACTACGAGGTGTGTTAAAAAAGTATCGCGAATCGTAACTGACAGTTTTCTTCGATTCCAGGGGCGTGGTGCATCATGAGTTCTTGCCACAGGGAAGAACGGTCAATGAGGAATATTACCTGCAAGTTATGCGCAATTTGGGCGAAGCAATCCGCCAGAAACGCCCGGATTTGTGGAAGAACAAAAATTGTCTTTTGCACCACGATAACGCCCCTGCTCACACACATCGTTGCTTGTGCGCGACTTTTTGGCGAAAAACAACACACTAATGATGCCGCAGCCACCGTATTCCCCAGATCTGACCCCCTGTGACTTTTTTTTGTTCCCTAAACTGAAGAGGCCCATGAAAGGACGACGTTACGCTTCTCTTGACAAGATAAAGACGGCATCGAAGGAGGAGCTGAAGAAGATAAAAAGAAATGATTTTTTGAAGTGCTCCGAAGATTGGAAAAACCGTTGGCACAAGTGTATAATATCTCATGGGATTACTTTGAAGGGGACAAAATAGATATTCATGAATAAATAAATAATTTTTGAAAAAACACAAAATTCGCGATACTTTTTGAACACACCTCGTATAGACAATTACAGTTAATGAGTAAAGTGCTAGTCAAATTTTTGGTTTTGACAAAATTTAAGGTTCCTAAAAACAGTTGATTTTTATAAAAACTTTAATAATTTTCCAACTCAAGATTCAGTAAAGCTGGCCACGTCTCTAGATATTTTAGATGACCTCAAAAGATTCCCAGTTTTATAAATTTCGTCAAAAGTGAACTAGATTATTTAAGAATAGTATTGCAAAATTAAGCTTTTTATGCCAACAGTGGATGAAAAATATTATTTTAAATTTCTTGAAGTGATAATACCTCTAACATAACCCTCGAATAGCCTGTTTCTCACTTGAGTACTTGTGCAACAAACAATGACCACCACAATGTCGTGGCGTTTCCAAGAAACCACGCCAATATGCAATTATCCGCAATTAACCTGCGGCAAGGAGCAGCGCGCAACACGCCTCAACGCCCACTGCGGTACTTCTAAGTGCATGTTTTCAGTTTTGTCGCGAAGCGCATGACAAATCGCCAATGCAAACAAGAACGAAAGCAACAGCTTTTATGTCTTCTTTTGCGCCTTCAACGCCTTTGAAGCCAAACGAAAGCCACCCGAGGCGCCGCAAAGACCACAGTCTTTATGCGTGTGTGCCTCACAAGTCTTACCTCTTTGCATTGCCGCGCTATTCCACCGCTGAACCGCTACGATGCTACAACGCGCAACGCAACCATAAAAATTCCCACAACTGTAAAAATAGATCGAAGCAACAGCAATGCCTTTGGTATATTTTCTTGTTTTTGTTGTTGTATGTTGTATGAATTTATTGCTGTTCTGCGGTTCACTACCATGCCGTACGCAGCCAATCTTGTACTAACCTGCCTCAAAGGCGTTTGCCTTGCCGCAACGTCTGTTGTGACCACTCGCTCCAGTTGTGGCTTCTTTACC
>CM050326.1:91535996-91578759 GCA_027475135.1 Bactrocera correcta
GCACATGGCTAAATCGACTCAGTTCAACATACTGATCATTTATGTATACTATATACTTTATGGGTGGGTTAATTTGTGTGCTTGTCATTCTCCCTTTATACAAACAGTGGAATACCAAGATCTTTATTGATATTTTCACTACGCATGTACCAATAATAGTTGCACAGGTCGTACCCAAAAGTCGAATGCCATATATCCGCATTGCATAAAAGCAATTTGTTGTCAAGGCTAAGTTTCTCCTTCTTCTTTACTGGCGTAGACATCGCTTACGCGGTTATAGCCGAGTTAACAACAGGGAGCCAGTCATTTCTTTCTTGTGCAATGTGTCGCCAATTGGAAGTTCCAAGCGAAGCCAGGTTCATCTCCACCAGGTCTTTCCTAAGGAGTGGAGGCCTTTCACTCACTCTACTTTCCCCGGCGGGTACTGCGTCGAATACTTTCAGAGCGGGAGTGTTTTCGCCCATTCGGACGACATGACCTAGCCAGCGTAGCCGCTGACTTTTAATTCACTGTACTATGTCAATGTCGTCGGAACGTCGATTCATCAGTTGTAGTCATCGTCCATGACTCTGCTCCATATAGCAGGACAGAGATGATAAGTGACTTATAAAATTTGGTCTTTGTTTGTTCTTTGCTTCTGATTTGCCTACTTATCTCGATGTAACATTTGTTGGCAAAAGTTATCCTGGGTTGGATTTCAATACTGATGTTGCCGTTGCTGTTATTGCTGGTTCCATGAGCGCAAATATCTTCGGAGTCCCGAGTGCAATGACTGTTTGTTTGATGACGGAAAATATTTCATCTTGAGCGTGTTCACTACCAGACTCATTTGCTTCGTTTCCTTATCCAGTCTGGAGAAAGCAGATTTAACGGTGCCGTAAGCATCTGTACACTCTTAAAGAAGAATGCACCTGATCGATTCACCTCTGCTGCTCGAATTATTTACCCCAGCAGCAGATTAAAGAAGTCGCACGGTGGGGAGTCGCATTGTCTGAAACCTCGTTTGGTTTCGAACGGCTCGGAGAGGTCCTTCCCGATCGTGACGGAGCTTTTGGTGGTACTCAACGTCAGTTTACACAGCCGTATTAGTTTTGCGGGGATACCAAACTTAGACATAGTGGCATAAAAGCAGCTACTTTTCATGCTGTCAAAGGAGGTTTAAAATCGACGAAGAGGTGATGTGTGTCGATCCTCTTTTCACTGGCGCATGGTGAATATCTGGTCAGTTGTTGATTTGCCAGGGCTAAAGTCACACTGATTAGGCCCAATCAATTTGTTAAAGGTGGGCTTTAATCTTTCACACAATACGCTCGATAGAACCTTATAAGCGATGTTGAAGAATGTGGGGTCCCCTTTTTGTGCATTGGGCAGAGCTCACTTAAATTCCAATCTTTGGGCATGCTTTCGTAAGACCATTTTTTACAAAGATGCTGATGCATGCTCCTTATCAATTCTTAGTCGCCGTGTTTGAATAGCTCAGCCGGCAATCCATCGGTCCCCGCTGCGTTGTTGCTGTTCAGACGGGTCATTGCTATTCGAACTTCTTCATGGTCGGGCAATGGAACGTCTGCTACATCGTCCTCGATTGCGGAATCTGATTCGCCTTCTCCTGGCGTTATGCTTTAGTCTGCTCCTGGCATCGGTTACTAGATCACCTCTGAAGGTTCTACTAGAGTATACTTTCTTTCTGCAAATGCGTCTCGCTTCTCTCGGTATCAATCTCATCTCGAACGCCGGTTGTGGTCGATCGTAACGTTGTGAGGTAAGCAGTCTGTTTTCTCTCTGCTGCGACATTACACTCCTTATCCTACCAGCTGTTCTTTTGCACTTTCCGAAAACCAATGGTTTCGGTTGCAGCTGAACGTAAGGAGTTTGAAATGCCGTCCTATAGTTCCCTTATACCGAGTTGTTGACGAGTGCTCTCAGAGAGCAGGCTTGCACGAGTAGAAAATTGTTCGGCTGTCTGTTGTGATTACAGCTTTTTGACGTCGAACATTTCTTGTGTTTTTTGACGTACGGTTTTTGCTGCACAGAGGCGGGTGCGAATCTTGGATGTAGTAAGATAGTGGTCCGAGTCGATGTTAGGACCTCGGAGCGTACGCACGTCTAAAACGCTGGAGGCGTGTCTTCCGTCTATCACAATAGGTAGCTTTGTGAATTTTACTCTGCTGGAATCTTGTACTGCAGATAACCATGTTTTAGGCCCCAGCGATGTCGATCAGTCACAACCCATTTGGGGATAATTCCTCGTGGAGGCTGAATTTACCAACTGTTTTGGTACCTTCATTACACCCCTTGCTCTCATAGATATGCTCCAAGCACTTATAGAAGACATCTTTGGTCACATCGTCTTTCCAATCCGCGATATATAGAAGAACGTCGCTTTGATGCGGATTGTGGCTAGACGTTCATGAACCGGAGTGAATGATAGTACTCGGTGACGGAGTCTCTCTCCCACCACGAATCCTACACTGGCTTTGCGCTCCTGTAGCCACATGTAGTAAATTCCAAAAGGACCTACTCACCTCAGTCATTGTTCCGTCCATCGCATTTCTTGCACGGCGGTGATGTCAGCCTTCACTCAAAAAAGACATCAACCAGACGGGCAGCGGTACCTTCCCAAATAAGGGACCGGACATTCCTGGTGCATGCCCTCAAATCGTAATCCTTAAATCGTTTGCCATGGTTGTCATCAAAAGGGGGGGGGTCTCTCATCCGCGGCTGTCGATTAATTTTCATTCGTAGTGTTTTTTACGTGGCGGGTCTCAAAACCAGCGGCCAACCCTTCAAACGGATGTTCTTTGGCTATCCAGAGGATACTTGGTATAGGAGCGGAAGTCGTGAGCTATGTAAAGAAAGTCGTGATATGTAAAGAAACGTTTTTGGCCACTCCAAGTGAATTGCAAAGAGAACTTTACTCACTTGCGTGAACTTATATGACAGTTCGCTAACCATTCTTCGACAGAACTTAAATGCTCTGCTTATATTCGTGATGCTAATATGTGGCAATTCTTACGGCTTACTAAAGCTGTGTCATCCGCAAAAGTTAATGTGAATACATTATTAGCTGTTGGAAGATCTGCTGTATATATGATGCATAGAGTTGGGCCTAAAACACTACCCTGTGTTACACCAGCCCTTATCTGTCGTTCATCAGATATGAAATCTCCCACTTTAACTATAAATTATAAAACGTCGGAGCTACTTTAAAAATATTGCTGAATAGTACCATCTATACTCAAATGCTTTTCTTATTTCGTTAGTAATTCTATTTCGCAAGAAACTAGAATTAGTGCCTTGGTATTGTATTATTTTCGTAGAGGAAAGCAGATATATTTGATAATAGCACTTTTTCAGATATTTTAGAAAGACAAGGTAGAAGACTGATTGGTCTATATGAAGATGGCTGTGTTAAGGTTTTCCCAGGTTTATATATCAAGATAATCTGCTAGTTTTTTTTAATAAAATTGGATAGTATCCGAAACTGAGAATTGCATTGATTGCAATATTTGGTAACTCAATTAATATTTTTATGGTAATACTATCATGTCCCAGCAAATTTTTTGGATTAAGCTCTTTTATGGTTCTTATAATTTCAGAAGGTGAAATCTTAAAAGATTCAAACGACTCGTTAGCTGTATTGGGTAAGGTAGGCAGCTTAAAATTTTTATTTGCCAAATTATGTTAATATACCTTTTCTAGGTGATTTGCAAATCAATCAGCCTTTTCCAGTTCACTTCGAGCCCAATTTCCATCCAAGTTTTGTATAGGCATGTAGGAGTTGATTGATGGCTTCATAGACTTTTGAGCTTTTCAAAGGGAATTTTACTTGCTTGAATTTGGACAAAACTCCTTTATATACGTTTCGGTGTTGAATTCTTCCTTGCGTTTAAGTGTTTTTTTAATTTACGTACAGCCAGGGGAAATATTTATTATTTGATTACGACGTGCTTAAGTTCCGACATACATTTTCGTTTTTAGATTTTTATATACAGGGCAATCCCTTTAGTTTGCAGTGTGATTCCCAACACAGCTACTACATGTTTACTTAAATCTCCTTTTTTAAGAGTACTTTCCGATGTGGGATGTAAATTACCACACAGCACGCAGATTCTGCGTAGGGTTCAATATGATTCGTTTGTCCATATTCTTGGCATTTTGGGCATTGTACTGGACCATCCTTTTGTGCGATTCCTAAACGGTAATTCTCCGATGGAGCAGATATTTTAGATTGCAATTCAGATATGCTTTATTTTTATTAAGTTGGTTAGAAGCTAACATCAATTCTATTTACTTAGAACATTGGTTGTGGGGCTTTGTTCCTGTTAAAAATGTTTACCACTGATGTAATACTAAAACCAGCTTCTTTAACATCATTAGGGTCTATCGAAAGCTCTATACCTTTTATAACAATTACCAGGCCTTTTAAACTCTTCAGTTGGATTATTATTTGATGAGAATTTACCAACATCCATGAAACTTTTTTCAGTCTACTGTATGTTTGTATTTTTGTTTCATCTAAGTAACTTTTTTTCAAGAGACCAATATGAAAATAGTTTGTGCCTATTAAATTGCTTATTTTGGAGACAAGAGCATTTGAGATCCGCTCACGCAAATAGATTGGAGGGAATTTGGCATTCATGTTGTGGTGGGTGGTACCCTTTGCATCGTTCTTAGGCTCTTTGCTCAGTAAGACAAATCTGTTGCCATTTAGAATTTCTGGGTTTTTAAATTTGAGTGCCTGGTTGAAGTTGTTCGGTATTGACCGCAGATTTGATTGGACTGAATTTCCTTTTTACGTTTATGTAGCAATCAATATCCGAACAGATGGTCCTGTTTTGCTTGTTACATTTTCACCTTGCATTTTGTTTTCCTTCGCTGTCCGGGTGCTTGCTGGTACCTGCATACTGGTTGCTGTCAGCGCATTTGTTGTTGCCCGATTGCTGTTTTCTGCTGACTGCGTTCTTTGCTTAGTTTCTCTTTTGGCTGATCGCTACCATGACAGTTGCATTTTTTTGCCAGGAGTTGTGTTTGTTGGCTCGACAAAGCTGAAATAGGTATTTAAGGAATGCCTGCGGCTTTACTGGGGATGCTGAGTGTGCTATATTGCTTGTTTGATTTTTTCTTTTTGTTTTTAATTTTTATTTCGTACACTATTTGTTTATGTTTACTAATAATATATTCTGCACTGTTTTCTATTTGTTTGTTTTCAATTTAATCTATCAGGGGTGTTGTGGAATCTGATAGTTGTCGGAATCAGAATTGAAACCGATAAAAAAAGTAGTAGGTGCCATGAATTCAGATATTATTGGTTTGATGTTCGAAACAGAATATGTATCGGTTTTGGGTGTCACGGAAACCAATTTTATCGGTTTCGCTATCAGAAACAAAGCAAGAAGATAGTCGCTGGCAGATGAAATGTAAGTTAAGAAATCAAGATTTCTATAGGAGAAAACATATGAATATAACACGAAATGTCTTAATTATTGAGTTTTTTTAGGTCTACAACTTTGTTTCCGCCGTTTTTTTTTTTTTGTTAATTTGTATGCTTTATGATCCATTTTTTTGTAAACTAACACAAGTTGCTTTACAAAAATTCTATATTTTTTTAATACCTAATAGAAATCATATAGATGGTAGTAGTAGAGCAATAGCATTATCTAAGTATGTGTCAGCCTCAGTAAAGCGTGGACGGGTCCTCAACCGCACTTTTCTTGGAATTAAAAAAGAAAAGCAATATTTTTCGCATTGTCGAGAACTCGGCTCAAAAAGTAACATTTTCAGTTGTGAATAAGTTTAGGATGCAAACAGATCTCCACAAATATTTTGTTGGGTTAATGTTGACACAAATGTCCAAGATCGATATAAAACGATTTAATCGACCAGTGCTTGACCCTAGAGACATCTATTGGAAAACGGCTGAAGCAAAGTTGTAAAAAAAATGCGGATATTTAAGGAGGAGCCTGCTTTAGACAGACATGAGGATCCATTTGAAAGACTATTAGAGACAGGAAAATTGACATATAAGACATAAAACACATTTATTAAATTGGAATTATTGATTTTTGTATTTGGTGTATAATCTGATTACTTAAGGGGGGAGCTTGCTTCAGAGGCTTCTAAAAATCGATTTTTTGAGGATTTTCTTGGGAGAGAAAGAAATAATTGATTAAAGCAAAATTTCTATTGCTTATAGTTACATATTTTAACATTCTCCGAAAAATTTTTGAGCATGAAATCTTTGATATTGGATTTGGGAAGCAATTGCCCGATGATTGATTTCATTAAGAAACAAAAAATTCAAATAGATTCATATTTGTTAATAATTTATGTTCTAGTTAAATTAAGAAAATTTAAGAAAAAGTGTTAAATTCCAATTTTTTTTTAATTTTAAAAATAAGTGATGTTTATACCTTATGTTTATTATATATATGTTCAAACTTAACTTTTCTTAGTTTTGTTTTTAGTTTAAATAGAAAATAATTTAATGCCAAAGATAAACTTTGCCCCAATTCCATACGACTTTAAGTTTTTTTTTCAATCCTGCCCGCCAATTAATAAAAATCGTAAAACTTAAAAACCGAGAAATCGGGCGTTAAAGTTTTCGCTTCCTGCTCAAGCGATTATACATATATCTCTAGACGATCGGACACAATTTTCCTTCTAGCTTCGACAATATTTCGAATTTCCATCTATAACTTTGGGGACATATACTTAGATAATTTTTAAAGAGATTTAAGAAAAAAAAATTATTTTTTGAAGCTTCTGAAGAAGGCTCCCTCCTTAAAAAGGTTTACGAAACGTAATAAAACGTAATTTAACACCCAAATGCGTCTTCATTCATTCGATAAATGATATCTTCTTTAAAATCGGAATTCATTAAAATCTTTAATAGGATTGCTTCCAAATGTATTCATTTGCAAGTTTTGTCGCATTAGTAAATAGCTGAATATTGGTTTTGCAAATGTTCGAAAAGACGAAAATCCAAGGAGATTCCGTGACACCAATGCAAATCAGAATTGGTTTGCAATTTTGTGAAATAAGCAATTCTGTCTTGGATTCCACAACACCTCTGTATATTTGTTTTACTTTTTGAAAAGACTGAATTCACCTTGCGAATTAAAAACCAAGTCCGCACAGCTTGAACACACTCTATATAAAATTATTTTGTTCATATAAAATATTTTAAAAATCAGGTAAATAGTTAATAAAGTAAGTATGCTAACATATTATTGAAAGTTGTTCCCAGCCAGAAATTTTGTGAACAAATTTCATTGATTCGCATGGAAAAAATTCGTTTACGATTAGGGAAAATTTTAAGAATATTAGAGATTTTCCTCATGTGAAGTTCACGATAAGAAAAACATAAATTTCTGAATTTTTCCATGGGTAATGGCAATCACGCGAAGTTTGCGATAACGCTGTATACACATATGAACAAGGTGCGTTCCAAAGTAAAGAGGACTTTTTGAATCTAGCGCCTCCTAGTGGCGCCATCTATATGTCGACTGGCGATCTTTATCGATTGCCCAGTGAGAATTACATGACATTTCATTGATTGGAAGTGAAGTTATTGCATTTTAAGTGTCAGTATATTTATGTTATTGGTGCAAAAATGAGCTTCGAATAAAGGGAAACATTAAAGTTTGCTTTAAAATTGGTAAAACTTTTACCGAAACGTTTCAATTTATGATAACAGTTTATGGCGAAGATGGCATATCCCATAGAAGAGTGCACGAGTGGTTTCAACGTTTTCAAAGTGGTCGTGAGGACATAGATGACGATCAACGTGTGGGCCAATCAGAATCCGTGATCACCGGAAATTCCATCGAAACTGTGTGTGAATTCATAAAAAATCAGCCGAAATCATCATTGAAATTCATGGAAATGGAATTGAACATCTTCAAAACATCGATTTATCGCATTTTGACCGAGCATTTGGGCTTACGAAAGTTGTGTGTACGGTGTGTTTCGCACTAATTGACTGACGACCAAAAATTGCTCTGAATCCAACATTCCAAGGACGATTATTTGACCAAAAATCACATTTCAACCATTAGCCACTCCCTGTATTCACCTGACATGGCATTTCCCATGAAAGAGTAGCGTTACGCAGACGTAGAGGCCATTCAAAAGGCTTTCACCGACACACTGGCGGCCAAACCGGCCAACGAGCTAAAACACTCGTTCAACATGCATTTGGACCGTGCAAAAAGCTGCATTGAAGCAGAAGGAGACTATTTTGAATACAATAAATTGATTTTGCCCAAAAAACAATTTTTTCTGTTTTTTTTTAAGTCCTGTTTACTTTGAAAGGCACCTTATATATATTATTTTGAAAACATATACGAGGTGTGGTCAAAAAGTATCGCGAATTTTGTGTTTTTTCAAAAATTATTTCTTTATTCATGATTATCTATTTTGTCCCCTTCAAAGTAATCCCCATGAGATATTATACACTTGTGCCAACGGTTTTTCCAATCTTCGAAGCACTTCAAAAACTCATTTTTTTATCTTCTTCAGTTCCTCCTTCGATGCCGTCTTTATCTCGTCAAGAGAAGCGTAACGTCGTCCTTTCATAGGCCTCTTCAGTTTAGGGAACAAGAAAAAGTCACAGGGGATCAGATCTGGGGAATGCGGTGGCTGCGGCATCATTACTGTGTTGCTTTTGGCCAAAAAGTCGCGCACAAGCAACGATGTGTGTGAGCAGGGGCGTTATCGTGGTGCAAAAGCCAATTTTTGTTCTTCCACAAATCCGGGCGTTTCTGGCGGATTGCTTCGCGCAAATTGCAGGTAATATTCTTATTGACCGTTCTTCCTTGTGACAAGAACTCATGACGCACCACGCACTGCAATCGAAGAAAACTGTCAGTTACGATTCGCGATACTTTTTGAACACACCACGTAGATCGATTACGTTTTTAAAAACACGATATCTGTGGGATGAAATAGATACAGGTGCTGAGATGTTCATATTCGATATCGAAGTACTTGAATTTGAGTGTGTTCGAATTCTACTATCGAAGTACTTGAATTTGAGTGCTTGTTCGAATTCAACTATTTATAGATGAGAGGTAGAATAGAGTTGTGCCAATATTTAAGGGGGTAGTAAGATTTTTTTATGCTTTTTTTATTTATATTAAAGTACAACATCTTAAGATTATTCTGTGAAAAAGTGAGAGCAATTAAAGCAAAATTGATGGAGATATACACTTGTAAATCTCCGCCCTCGGATTTGATTGTGAGCGGCCCCGACCGTTTAAACGTGTTTTTCTCACACTTCACTTTTTCGAAGCCGGTGAACTCTGTAGCTCAAAATATACTGAACTGATCCTTTTGAAATTTTGCACAGTCTTTCTTTACAAAAATTGTGAGGTAACGCTGTCGAGTTTTTCTTTTTATTTCAACTTATTTTCAAACAACAAAATTTCTGATTTTTTGATGAAAAAACAGTATTTTGAGTTCCGAGCGTTGTAAAAAATTAAGAAATCATTTAAAAAGCTCGACAGCGTTACCAGAGGAAACTTAACAACTAATAAAATCAATTTGGTTTTTTAATATCAGATGGTCCAGTCATAAGTTATGCGGTTCACCGCGAATCAATTTTTTTTTTGGAACATCTGCGAAGATTCTCTGTCACCGGCTCATTTTTTAATATTTTTCTATGAAACTTTCACAGAATATTCTATAAATATCATATAAATATTGATTTTATCTTTAAAAAAAATTTATTGAAAATAAGCTTTTTTCGCTCGAATTAACCTTACTACTCCCTTAAAATAGGTTATATTTCAATATCTTTGTTGTTTGAGTTATCTATGTAAAAGTCAAAGAAGCTGGAGTAGTTTAGAATGATTTCATGTAAAGTGATTAATATTATATACTAAATATGGTTTAATATTCGGAATTTTGGACACCCAATATGGTTATATTTAATTCATTTGACGCTTTGTTAGAGAGTTATCTATGTACGTAAAGTACTTTTGAGCATAACGTTTATATTAAGATGTGCGTGGTTATTATCCAATTTCATTTACATTCACACAGTGTCACTGAATTTAGAAAGAAAACTTTCCCTAACTTTGCCTGATTTATTTTTATTAGTTTGAGAAATAAGTACATTAAGCCTCTTGGGAAGTCACGCCATACTAAAAATAACTTTAAAGTACAGGTGTCCCTCCTATGATCTTCCAAACCAAATATAAATAGGATGTCAATACTTCTATTTTGCTGATCTCAGCCTCCTCAAAATACCAAATGCTAGGGGAATTTAATTTTATCAATCTATTTTAACGTTTATTTAGTTATCTCTTACACTGACATACGGATAGAAAAATGTCAATTCTTCTCGTTTTATGAATCATTTTGGAGTACATATCTAGATTAGCTTGAGGTGTCACAAGCAAACGTTAGAAAAGTTAAATTTAAAGTTATCGTTTCACGTGCTTTCAAGAAGTAATGTGCTTAATACTTAACATAAAATGTTTTTATACACACAAATTCTATACATATATAGAAACATATGGTACATACATATATACAAAAAAACAATGGTAAGTTGTGATTTTTATATTGTACCTGATAACGTTGAGAACAGCATCGGCCGCAACATGATTGCATTAAGCCAACAGCACTATTCGTTGAATGAGCAGGACTAGCCATCGGCGATGGAGAACCAGTACGCTTCGGTTGACCATTGTACGGTATTTCAAGCTCAACAAATTCGCGATCCTTTTATTATTGTTTAATATTTATTTGTTAGTATATACAATACATATATTTTGGCAGCAATGTATGGAGAATTTAAAAACGAGCGGAGGCACAGCAATAAGTGTACAGCGGAAAAAAGAGGAAAACATTTACTCGTAAATTATATAATATGCTAACGATAATATATAGTTGCTATAGTTGTAAGTGAATTTTATATAGGAAATTAAATACACACATTCATATAAAATTAATAGCAACATTTTATTTTAGATCAAAAATAATTGAATAAAAGAAAATATGACCATATAATGGGTTGTCAAAAGGTATTTTTAGCTTCCTAGTGACTCCAAGGTTCTTCAAATGTATAACGGTTTGATGCCGACCAATTCAGCGATTTTATCGCAATTTTCGACGACAGGCCTTCCGGAGCGTGGCGCATCTTCGACCACCTCTACACCAGAACGAAAACATTGAAACCATCGTTGTGCGGTGGAAATGGAAACTGTATCGGGTCCATAAACTGCACAAATTTTATTGGCGGCTTGAGATGCATTTTTGCCTTTGTAGTAGTAGTACTGTAAAATATGCCGTATTTTCTCTTTATTTTGCTCCATGTTTGCGACGCTAAAACTCACGAACGACTTAAATGACACGAAAATCAATCAAACACGTATTAGCGCGTGAAATGAGCTTTCGGAAAAGGTATAGCATGATCCGATGCGACGAATAAAACTAGAACTACGCGCTTTCAGCGCCAACTAGCGAAAATACCGCAAGACTTTTTTGGCAATCTAATATGTACATGCATGTATAGCATATACTTTCAAATTAAAATTATTTTTTGAAAACTATGCATTATCCATTGTTTTGGCAATTAAAGAACTCAAAAGTATATTAAAATTTCGAAGTCCTCATCATAGAATTGATATTCAAATAAACACATATCTTCCTCAGGCTTTTTTATATAATACTTGTACATTTTAATATCATCGCAAATATAATGCTAAAGAGTATATACGTTTTATGCACCTAACGGTTGTTTGCATAATCTAAAACTAATTAAAATCGATTTATAAAGGATTTAAAAATTTATCTGAAATGTTCTCAGGTAAACGTAAATAATTTAAAATATAATTAACCCCACTGGAATAGAAAACCAAGTACTCAGAAATTTAAAGTACTCAGAAAACTGATACCGCGGTAAATAGCGCAGCCGGCATTAACACCTTATGCTCTTCCAAAGGTAATTAAAAAAAAAAAAGAAGTTGATTCATGTGCAATACCAGCTCCTCGACCCATTTTTGAGGAGCCTAGCTGGTAGACGCCTGTTTTTAAGTTGAGCAATGGCTATTTGAACTTCGTGTTGTTCAGGTGGTAATACGACGACGTTGTGTTGACGAATGTAGACTTATGTTCTATTCCCATGATATTAATAGCATTGCAGTCAACATTCCGCAACCTTAAAAATCTGCGCGTACCTAGCAGGAGTGAGATTGGGGTTGTTAAATTCTTATCCTTCTGTGGTTATAGAAACTTGGCTACAACAAGGCAGTAGTCCGAATCGGATTTGGCCACTCGGATCGCGCGCACGTTAAGCACAATGGAAGTATGCCTTCCGCATATCACGACGTGATCGATTTGGTTTCATGTTTTTTCACAGGGAGATACTCGTAGCAAGGTGGCCTACTTATTCCCACGTTTCGTGGCGCAGCGCAGTCAATCAGCCTCAAACCGTTCTCAGTAGCTTGACCGTAGAGACTGAATTTTCCAATTTTTTGAACAATTATACCTTCTTGGCATTGAAGTCACCAAGACGTATTTGAAAACAGGGAGGGGTAGCGCTCGTATAGGTGTTCGAGGGGCGAGTAAAGCTCATCTTTGGCTTGTCGGACTTCTCGTTCTTTGAATATGCACACAAATTAAGATTATGTTGTGAAACTTGGCCTTGGTGCACCCTTGAATCCAGAGAGGAGTTGGTCAGGGCTCGCCACATCACGAAACCAACACCAGATTTGTGCTCCTTTGCATAACAGGAGTAGTAGAAATGCCATATCAGGTGAATACAGGGAGTGGTTAATGGTTAATGTGATTTTTGGTCAAATAATCGTCCTACAAATGTTGGATTCAGAGCAATTTTTGGTCGTCAGTCAATTTGTGCGGAACAAACTGTGCATACACCTTTCGTAAGCCAAAATTCTCGGTCAAAATACGATAAATCGATGTCCTCACGACCACTGTGAACACGTTGAAACCACTCATGCACTCTGCTACGGGATAAGCAATCATCGCTGTAAACTTGTTACATCAATTGAAACATTTCGATAAAAGTTTTACCAATTTTAAAACAAAATTTAATGTTTATCTTTATCCGAAGCTCATTTTCGCACCAGTACACAAAAATACTGACACTTAAAACGCAATAACTTCACTTCCAATCAATGAAATGTCATGCAGTTCTCACTGTACTATCGATAAAGATGGCAGATTCTAACGCACCCTTCAACATATAGATGGCGCCACCAGGGGCGCTAGATTCAAAAATTCCTCTTTACTTTGGAGCTCATCTCGTACAAACATAATATAAGTACTACTGTGATAAGTTGACATTTGAATTTAAACTGCGCGCGTCGAAGGGTTTGGAGAATTATTTTTTTTTTTTAGGTTGGTAGTACTGTCAGTAACATTTATGTCATTTCATGTCAAAATATTCATTAGTGTTTGAGATATGTGTCGTTTTGTGAGCTGCTAAAAGTGAGTTTTTCGTTTTTTGCAATGTCGAAATTTGTTGAGCAAAGAATTTGCATTAAATTTTGTTTACGGAACCAATTTTCTGCTGCGGATACGTTGAGCATGGTGCAGAAAGCTTTTGGTAGCCTCATCACCAAAGGCTAAAAAAAGTGTTTACAAGTGGTATAGTGAGTTCCAAGCCGGCCGTGAACGTGTCGAAGACGAAGAGCGTCCAGGGCGACCATCAACCTCAACCGACGAAGCTCACGTTCAACAAATCAAAGATTTGATGCTGAAAAACCGTCGATTAACAATTAGAGATCTTACTGATGAAGTTGGCATATCGAAAGGCTCAGCCAATACCATTTTGAAGGATGTTTTGGGCCTCAAGCGCGTCAAATCTCGACTGGTACTGAAAACATTGAATTTTTTGGAAAAAAGGCGTCGCGTTGAAGTGTGTGAAACGATGCTTTTCGACTACCAGGGTGTCATAAAATGCATTATAACTGGCGATGAGACTTGGATCTATGCTTACGACCCCGAAACATCCGATCAATCGAGCGAATATCGTGCCAAAAGAGAGCCGACACCAAAAAAATCGCGCCAAAGTCGCACAAAAATCAAGGTCGTGTTGACTGTAATGCACCATCCCATACTGCCCTCGTAATTCGTGATCATTTCGCCAAAAACTCAACCCATATCGTTCCGCAACCACCGTATTCACCTGATCTGGCGCCGTGCGACTTCTGGCTGTTCACCAAGCTCAAAAGACCGCTCCGGGGACATCGTTTTTATACGATAGAGGAGATACAAGCCGCAGCGAAGACGGAACTGAAGGCCATCCCGGAAAGTGACTACAACCAGTGTTTCGAAGATTGTAAAATTCGTTGGCATAAGTGCATTGCATCGGGAAGGGATTACTTTGAAGGGGATGAAATTGATTTGGAAGAATAAGTAAAGAATTTTCAAAATAAATACATTGGCACCTTATTTTTTAGGCACAGTAGTATAAGATATGCTGTGTTGATTCTTGTCAAAAGATTTGTTCCACTGATTGCTGTGGATTTGTATATATTATATGAAATATTGAAGTATACTGGAGTTTTGATTGGTATTCATTAATATTAAAGTGATTTTCTAGCACTTTCTTGCAGAAGTTAGCGATAATGAGCTTTATCGTTGTTGACGCCGCTCCCGTCCAATTTCTTTTTCACGTCTGTATCACCAGAGTAATTAATTCGAACGCAACCAAAGATTAATAGGAAAAAAGTTGCGCTCTCTCTTCTTTTGCGACAGCTCAACCGATCCAACGTGGTAAGTGCGTTTCCAATTTTTTATAATAAAATATTTGTATTGTAAGAAACCTTTTATTTTTTTTATTAATATTTGTGTGGAATAATTTGCGCCGTCCGTTTCCCCACGGCCAACCACAACTACGGAACAAACCACACCGTGCTCCACCACCCGAATTATCATTGGTCCTTCGAGCCGAATAACAGGTAACAACTTGATTTTATTTAAAATGAAAGTGCATGATGTGCCCGATTTAGCAACACGCAAATAACAGCTAAACATATTTTGGATATGTGCTCTGCAAGCTATAAGGCAATAAATTGATTAATTTGTGCATAAGTTATGTACAAAACCCATTGCGCTGTGTGAAGTGGAGACCAAAACTTATTTTTGGCACTCTACCCACAAAATCAAAGCACACTGCAGGTAGTCTTGTACTTCATTTAAGTACAACAATAAATACACTTTATATATAACAATAAAACACACTGTTATTCGAATATAAATTATAAATTTCTCGGACGCACAAACATCTTCTGGAGCGTCAACAATCTCTCTCGGTTTTCTTGCGGTTAATTTGAGTCTGGTCACTCACCTCTGCCTTTCCATATATTGCTCGAATAGCAATAGAGGCAAGCAGCAATAACGCAACTGCAGTTACGCGAGTGTAAAAAAAAAACCAACAACAAACCAACAAACCAATAAAGGAAACAAGTGAAGTGAGCGGCTACGAGAAAGGCCCAAATCAATTTTTGTTAGTGTACATAGTCGAAGACTAGGCGTGCAAGTGCATTGGGACGATTACCCACCAAGCACATTCAAAATAAATTTAAAGGAAAGAGATTATTTTAATTTTTTTTTGTTCTTTCGAAAATTTACGCTTCACAAAGAAACAAGGCACTACCTACCATCAATGCAATTTGAAGTTTGTCCATGATTGGTTCTGTAACCTTTGAACTTTTTGAAATATATTTGCAAATATTTCTTTTTAATTTTAAGTTCAAAGTTTTAGATCAGATTTTGTACATCATTTTTGCAGTTCCGTTTCAATTTTCAAACACAATGGAATCCATCATTGCCTTTACCACAGCTGCAGACAGTCTACTGGAGTTTGAGTAGTCTTTTGGTCCTACAGCAAATAACCAAAGTGCCTACTCTCTTGAAGTACAACAAGCTGAACTGAAATCTCTGTGAGCAGAGGTAAAGTCAGAACACAAGTTGTGTTTGCCAAAGGTGGATACTTCCGACACAAGCTCAATTGACGATATTAAGCTTAAATATTCAGGCTGTTACCACACTTATGTGTGTTGGGCGGCCTTGATGGGCGAACACATGCATAACCTCACGGCGTTCAACCAAAGCCCAACTTCAAATTCTACAGTGATTCAACCTGAACGATTACAACAAACAGTAGAACCGGTGAGGTATTTCACCAACTTACCGCCATGTGATAGAGAAATATTTCATGGCGATGTTTTACAATGGCCCTCATGTGGGGATTTATTTGCCGCCATTTATGGGAATAACCCAAGGCTATTTCCAGTGGAAAAGTTATTCCATCTGAATCAAAAAACCCGAGGTGAAGCGAAAGCTATCGTTTCGAAAGCGCCTCTGACGAATAACGGATTCGCCTTGGCTTGGAGTATTTTATTGTGTAGATGTGAAAACGAGCGAGTGCTTGTCAACGTACAATTGAATTTATTGTTCAAGCTTCCGCACATTTCCACAGAATCTGAGACCGAACTCAAAAATGTACAGCGGGAGATAAATAGCTGCATTTTAGCTTTACAAATACATGGCATCAATATCGATAGCTGGGATGCCCCATTTACGTATTTGTGTTCTATCTGACTTCCGGACTATACAGTGTCGCTTTGGGAACAATCTCTGGATTCGGATTCAGAGATCCCAAAATGGGTTGAGTTAAACAAGTTTCTAACCAAACGGGTTAAAATGCTAGAGAAAGCATCAAACGTCAAAGGCGAGTTGGGTACTCAACCCAAGATTAAGTCGGCTGAGGGTTAAGAGTGGGTCCAAACCCATCAATTCCCATCACGCCAAGACAATCGCACATTTTGAAAACTTGTCAAAGATTCATTGAGATGCAGCCTAAAGCACGGTAAAATGCTGTCAGAAAACTCCACGTCTGCCTAACCTGTTTATCGGACTCACATGAAGTCAAAAACTGTAAAAGTATATTTAATTGTTCCAAATGTATACAGAGACATCACTCTATAATACACTGGGATCTAAGTGAGGAAATAGCTCAGATATCCGACAGCACAAACACTACTGAGATTTCTACTAAATATCATATGGCCTCTATTAAGGCCAATGTATCAAATGTGCATACCAATCGAAGCATGCACTGTGGTACAGCCATGGTGACCATATGTCACAGCGAGAGCACCTTTACTGTCAGAGACCTGATTGATTCGGGATCTGAAGCAACCTTTGTAAGCAATAGTTTACAAAAACGCTTAAATCTGACTAGCAAAAAGGTCAGCGCGCGAGGTTCAGGATTGAATAATACCGTATCAGGACGAGTTTAATCGGTATGCTCGATCACAATTGGCTCGCCCCGTAACAAAAGTTTAAAGCTAGAAGCGGAAGCGTTGCTTCTGCCAAAATTGACAGGACTGCTTTCATCCAGATCAATTAACCCTTCAATTGTAAAAAGATTACCCAATATCGCCTTAGCGGATAATAATTTCTATACGAGTCAAATGGTTGACTTGTTGATCGGAGCGGATCTCTACGTAAAAATCCTAATAAATGGAGTGAAATCGAAGATCTTCGGCTCCCTCATTGCACAACGTACGGCGTTCGTTTGGTTTTTAACAGGTTCCGTTCCCTTCGAAGAAACGAAGATAAATGATAAAGGCGACAGACAAAATTTACCAATAACTCAGCTACAAAAACAAAGTCATTTTTGTAAAGAAAATATTACTTACAGCAACAACACAACAGCAATCAGCGTAAACCATTTGCATTGCAACCAATGACCACGGAAGAGCTACAAACTCACACCAAATTAATGATGCAAAATGCATTGGCAGAACTAGAAATCACTGAGATCCCGCTATCATTAGTAAACCAATCTCAAAAATTAAAGGCTCCAAGTCAGCACCTTTGTCAGAGATGGAAGACCAAAAATTTAAAGGAACTCCAGAAACGAAAGAATCGTAAGTATTCCCAACAGAAAGTCCAACTCAACGACCTAGTTCGTGATGAAAATGTACCTCCAAATGAATGAAACTTAGGCAGGATGAGCAAAATACATCCAGGGTTGGACCAACGAGTTCGGGTGGTGGACATCCAAACTCAACGCGGCTTAATTTGTCGGCCTATCACAAAGATTGTCATTGTAACCAATCGATGGTAATTTTATATTATAAATTTACAATTAAAAAATCTTCCTTTTCATTTAGAAAATTATTCAAAATGACGACAATCAACTACCTCCTATGCGTAGACAGTCATCTCCTTCGCTTCGCACAACATTGATCCATCGCTATTGCAGCAACTGCCTCGAACCATTCAAAGGATGACAGCGACAGCGTAATACGCTACAAACGTTGCGGCAACCCACACTACACGATGCTTCATGGCATCAGTTCGGACACCGAAGAACCAGACGAGGATGTCATTGAATTGACATGAGCACAGCAGGTCGAGGCAGCGGAAATGGAAGAGAATTCATTGACAATCGGAACGACGGATTCGGATCCCTCTCAACCGTGTCAACCGACGTCATCAGTCACGCATCTGAAAGAAAGCTCTGACCATTGATTGGCGGCATGGCAACGATCGACTGAGACCCGATTCGTCTCAGCGACATTGCCCGAACCAAAGGGAACGCCATTCGTTCCACCGGGCACCCCATCCGAAGCGAAGGCGTGGACGAGACGCTCGACGTCAAGCAGATGCACGCCGTATCATCAAGGATAGGCACGCAACACCACCTTGGCAGCAAAGAATTGCGCTGTAACCAACCGTTTTAATAAGAGCTCGAACTGCAACCAGGTTGATAACAGCGCGTGCCATGATTAGCCCGGCTAGTCCATCTACTGTCATCCTTGCCTCCACGATATCACCATTGCGGCTGCGTACACATGCACGTGGAGACAGCCGAGTTTGCGATCTAATGTTTCGGAACAACCATGGTGGAGAATCAGAATTCTCCGTAAGTGCCTTAATACAACGCCATCGATTAGCACCAACGCCTGTAAGATCTCTGGAAGAGCATACATTTCAACACTTCCAGAATCTAAGACTGGCAGACAACGAGTTCTACAAGTCAGCCCCAGCCGAGGTAATTTTGGGAGCGAAATATCGACACAATAAAGTGCACTGACTGCCGACGCCTCTCATATTTACCACCTTCCCAGGATCGAGTCAGACTCAAGTCGTCTCGCCGATCTCGGAATGAGGTGACTTCTATGCAAATTGGCAGCATCGCAGTGATCCACTGAGACTCGATTCATCTCAGCGGCATTTCCCGGACCGGGCGGAATGTTGACGCCGCCCCCGCGAAATTTCTTTTAATGACGACTGCGTTCACAAGTATCGAGCTACTGTTGATGCGTGTATGCACACGGATTGAACGAGAAAGAGGCTCGGCGCCGTCCGTCAGTCCCTTTTGTCCGGTGCCCTTGTGTGTGTGGTGTATAGTATATGATGTAGGTGTGTTGAGTGTGAGGTGTGGATAATGAATATGCTGTAGGTGTGTTGAGTATGATGTGAGGATGATATAACTGGTGTAGCTGTGTTATATTGTGAGGGGGGTCGGAAGCTCATTTAGCCATCCCGGTCCCCCTAGGCGATTCTTTAACCTAGAAGGCGCTGCAGCTGTTGCAGCGTTGCCACAACGCTGCTCAGATCCGTGGATCGGCGAGGTGGTGGTCCAGTCTATCGACGCCGCACCGAGGTTCCACTTCGCTGATGTATGACACGATCAGCGGGTGGAAGTCGAGATACGCGGCCGCGATGGTTGGGTAGCCGGTTCACTTCGCGTGACGAGCTGCAGTGTAGCAGCATGTGGTGCGGCCTCCGTGACTCACACTCTGTAGTCGCATGAGCGTGCGACAGGCAGTTGAGGCAATACCCGTGGGCCTGGGCAATTTGCTGCCGTTGCAAAGGCCGCATACCCCTAAATATACCACAATGGTGCAGACGATGTGGGCGTCGACAGATGGGGCACCTTACCCGAAGTGTCTCCGAAGTCCTCGATGTGGTCGATGGTGGTCGGGTGCCACCAGGATGTGCGGGTGTAAGTATTGCTGCAGGCGTGGTTGCCGGTACAGGTGCCGGCGTTGTTGTCGGCTGGTGTTGCTGCCGGTGTTGTTGCCGGTGTAGCTGCCGGCGTTGTTGCAGCCACAGTTCGGGGTGCTGGTGTAGGCCCGGTGAGTAGCGCATTGATAGCCCGAGCGGTTTGCGGGGTTGCGACTGGTGTATCTACATCCGTGATCTGTGTAGAGAAGATTACCGATTATAAATCTATCAGACAATTAGATATGGGCCATCATGTGTTGTCGCATTGATTAACTGTTTTTGTGTTAGTTTTCTTTGTTATTATTCGACGGTTTGTTATTTTTTGGCGATTTGTTATATTTTGACGGTTTGTTATTGGCATACTTTCTCGTATTTTGTTGGTTTCGTTTTACTCGTTTATTGTATCGCGATATTATCAGTTTGGTTTGTTCGGTTTTCGGATTCGCGGTCGTCGGTGGTTGGTAAAAAGCACAGCTTCACTAGCGGTCTGGTTAGTGTTCCGTTCCGGAGATCCACGACTCGTATGTGACCGTCGGAGCCATAATGTAGCTTTTCTATGCGGCCTAGCCGCAACTTGGTAGGAGGTAGACAATCATCATGAATGAGGACGCAGTCTCCAAGTTTAGGCGCTTGTTCAGGAGTCTTCCAACGGTATCTTTTGTGGGGATCCTTTATGTACCCATCCTTCCATCGGCGGCTGAAATCATGATGGAGTATTTTAATTCGTTCCCATCGATTTAATAGGGATAGCGACTACACGTCTGGCTCAGGAATGGCCAGGATGGGTGCTTCTTTTAGAAAATGCCCTGGGGTTAAGGCGGTGAAATCTGTGGGTCTTGCGATAGTACTGTGAGTGGCCGCGAATTGAGAACGGCTTCAATTCGATTTAATAACGTCGTGAACTCTTCGTAATTGAATTTATAATTTCCAGCTACCCGTTTGAAATGGGAATTGAAGCTTCTTACAGCTGATTCCCATAAATCGCCCATATGAGGAGCGCTTTGGGGTATAAACTGCCAATTGATATCTTGAGGGGCGTACTTTTGTACGATATCAGAAATCCACAAATTGCTTTTCTATGGCTCGTTGAGCTCCAATGAAAGTTTTGCCATTATCGCTTATGATCTTTGATGGATAGCCACGTCGAGCGAGGAAGCGAGCAAATGCCGCGAGAAAAGCCTCCGTTGTCAGATTACTACAAAGCTCAAGATGTACTGCCTTTGTCGTGAAACATACAAAGACAGCCACATAGCCTTTCATGAGAGTGTGAGATCTTAACATGGACACCTTTACCTGGAAAGGCCCAGCAAAATCAACACCTGTTGTGGTGAAAGGCAAAGCGAAATTGCAGTGTTCAGGTGGAAGTGCTGCCATAATCTGCGTTCGCATCTTCTGTTTGTGCATAGTGCAAATCTTGCACGTGAAGATGCACTTCTTGATTTGCGGCTTAAGACTGGGGATATAATACTCTTGGCGTACCATATGTTGCATGAGGCGATGTTCGGCGGGTAGCATTAGATGTGGATGTAATTGAGGAACAAAGTGGCCTCTCTGGAATTATTATAGGGTGGCGTTCGTTGTATGTTAGGCTCGAATTAGCAAGCCGACCATTGGCTCGAAGCAGACCTTTCGTGTCCAGAAATGGGTTTAGAACTAAGCTTGAGCTCTTTTTATCAATCGGCTTCGATTCTCTTAGTAGTGATATATCGCAACTGAAGTAGCGCGCTTGTGTATATGCTATTAGTGCGATCTTTGCCTTTTGTAACTCTAGGTGCGTCACTGTGTTGCATGGGAAATTATGTGATCCCTTGACTTTGCTTTTGAGTTTCTCTATAAGTTTGAACATATAAGCAACTACTCTGAGAGCTCTTGGAAACGATGAAAATCTATCAAGGATGTCGGCATCATCTATTAATGTGTGAAAGGTGGCGATCTTTCGACCTTCTGGGGCTATAATGTTGCGCATGGGGGATTGTGGCCAAGAATCAGGAGATTCTGTTAACCATCGGGGGCCATTCCACCAGAGGGTGGTAGTGACAAGGTGCAGTGGCTCTTGTACCTAGATCGGCAGGATTATCTGCACTGGCTACGTGTCGCCAAGTGGCTGATCCCACTAGGTCAAGTATTTGAGACGTTCGGTTAGCAATATACGTCTTTCATGCATGTGGTGGTTTTTCCAACCAGGCTAGTACAATTTCGGAATCGATCCACATATATAGTTTGCATTTTGTCATGTTTAAATGCATTTGCACCATGGCTACCAATTTGGAAATTAGTAGTACGCCACATAACTCAAGTCGTGGGAGACTTATAGCTTTCAAAGGTGCCACCTTTTCTTTTGCTACTAATAAGTGGCTTTTGGTCGTGGTGTCACTTTGCGTGCGCCCATAGATAGTATTTCGACTTTGTGATCGAGAGAGTAATTTACACATCGCGGAGTTTGTATCTGAGAAATATCATTCAGATTGGGATCATTTTTCTAAGCGAAGAGGTTTCACTTGCTCGTCCCAGTCGGTTCCATCTAGCCATAATTCGTGTATTAAGATTTCCGCTTTTATCATAATTTACGAAAGCCATGCTGCGGGGCGAAAAGTTTTGAATATAAGGAAATTAGTGTCCAACAAATTTTCGTTTTGAATATTTCTGAGTCTATTTTGGTGATTTGTTGTAATCTTCTTTAGTGGAACCCTGCGGATTTGAGGGCTTTTATTACCTGTGATAAGGCCTCGTATGCTTGTGGAAGTATGTGACTTGCGGATAGAATTGAGTTTTCAACACTTCAGTTGCCAAAGGAAATTCTGACATTGTGCTGTCTGCCAATTCGTGAAGTGTTCGAATGGCTAGATATGGTGCACAGTTAACGCCAAATGTAACTGTTTTTAGTTTGAAGTCGCGTAAAGGACTGGTGGGAGGTCTTCGGAACATAATACGTTGAAAATCTTGGTTGTTTTTATGTACGACTATTTTCCGATACATTTTTTCAATGTCACCATTGAATACGTATTTGAATATACGCCAATTTAATATCAGAAGCATGAAATCTCATTGGAGTGTGGGTCCCGTAAACAGGATATCATTTAGGGAATTCCCCGGGCTAGTGGTCTTCGAGGCATTAAAGACAACTGTTACTTTTGTTGTTTTTTTTGTCTGACTTTACTACTGCGTGATGTGGTAAAGGAATAGTATTTGCCGTTGACGATTTTCTCCCCTGAGTTTACTTCCTCAATATGATCTAAATGGAGGAATTCTTCTAACACACCATCATATTCAAATTTGAGTTCACCTTTTTTAAGTAGGTTTCTTTCCATTACTTAGAAACTGCTGTATTGGACCCATACGAAAATGGTATTTTGCGACAGAAGTGTATTTGTACCAGAAGTGTATTTGTGATTTTCTCAATACCTTCGAGTATTATTTGTGGTATGAGATCGCTGCCTAATAGAAGATCTGTTTGAGCGGGGGTGTTGCAATTTGGGTCTGCTAGCTTTAGATGTGATCCCCTTTGCCAATGCTTGCTATTTATATGATAGCTGGATAACATATTGGTTAATTGCGGTAAGACAATAACTTCTGCTTCTATGCACTTATCCGCTTGAGGGGAAAAGAGGGTAATGGGGCAGATTTTATTTGAGTTTTGAACAACTCTTCCGCCCATTCCCGTAATTTCAAAGTTGGCCAGTTCTGTTGGTAACTGTAGCCTGTTTTGCGCCCTAGACGCTATAAATGATCGTTGTGATCCTTGGTCTACTAAGGCTCTGAGTTTAAGCAGTTCTTCTCGGTGTTCGATGGAGACAACTGCTGTGGGTAATAGTACCCTAATGTGATTTTCGCTATGTAGCGTTTGGGTTTTCAACGCCTTTGAGCAGCATGGTGCTTCTTGGCAGTTTTCAAAATTTATTGTTGCAACTAAACCTGTTGCTCTTTTTACGGTTGTACTGTTTGGGGGTGAGCTGGAATAATTTGTTATAACGGGCGGGCCATATAAAATTTTAAATTTAAAAAGTCAATATAAAAACGGCTTGGTATTTTTCAAAGGTATAACATTTATTTAAAAGGTTGTTTTACGAAATTTATTTGCGGAAAACAATTTCATACAATGATCACCACGGTTGAGTTTACAGTAACTTATCCGATCCACCCAATTTTGGAGTACTTTCTCAATGGTTTCAGGCCCTATGGTAACTACAGCAGCTTGAATCTCGTACTTTAGATCTTGAATTGTTTCTGGATGGCGTAACATTTATCTTTAACAGCCCCCACAGAAAATAGTCCAACGGAGTTAAATCGCAGCTTCTGGGAGGCAAATTCACATCACCTCTTTTACTGATTATGCGATTTTCGAAGAAAGAGCGTACAAGATTGAGTGCAGCGTTTGCTGTATGGCACGTAGCGCCATCCTGTGCCCCAAATGCAAAAGTTCTGCTTGTTTACGTAACCATCGAGGCTCATCCTCGTCCGAAAAGATGATTTTTCGGTAAAATTGATATATTTCTGGTGTTGCCAGGTGAAATCTGACATTTCCATTGGAAAGTTTGACATTTTTTAGCATAATATCACTCAGAACGTTTTGTCATTTAATCGTGAATTGTTTTATTTACAGGGAATTAAAAAATTCATCTCGGCCAAATTTTCACAACTTCGACGTGGATTATCACGACAAAAGTGCATCGATGAACTAAAATCTTTGTATGGCTATGAAGCACCATCTTATAGCACTGTGAGAAACTGTTACAACGAATTCAGTCGTGGCCGACGTTCGCTCAAAGACGAATTCCGTGAAGGTCGTCCAAAAACAGCCGTTGTGCCAGAAAACATTGATGCCGTACGTGAACTGATAATGCAAGACCGTCATGTAACATACCTTCAGATAGAGGCATGCCTATGCATTTCTCCCACCAGCATACATTCGATATTTCATGAACACCTGGCGGTAAAAAAGGTTTGTTCCCGTTGGATCCCGCACAATTTGACAATCGCTCAAAAACAGGCTCGTGTGGATTGGTGTAAAGAAATGCTGAAAAAATACGATCGCGGTGCTTCAAAAGACGTTTATAAGGTCGTCACAGGTGACGAATCATGGATCTATGCGTGTGAGCCCGAAACAAAATAGCAATCGACCGTGTGGGTCTTCCAAGGCGAGCCAAGTCCAACGAAAAAAAAAAAAAAACATTTTCGTAGATAAATATGCCTATTTCCATTATTAGGCCAGAAATATATATAGCAGCCCTCGTAGCGACCCATTTCGTAAATTTTAGACTTGTTACTGAATATTTGTCACTTTCCGAATGGTAAGTGGCTGTTCGCATGACGTTTGTTTACATGTTCGGATATGAACGATTGATTTTTAAAAAAGCTTTTATTTAAATTATTGTGGCTATTTGCTTGGGGTATATTGAAGCTTCTATTGAGGTCGTTTTGAACGTTTTTCGTTCTGACTAGTCTTTTATCTACCCTTTCTGCAATTTCATATTGGGTAGTAAGAAATTCTTTTATTTGTTGCCATGTTGGGCACTTTCTTCGCGATGAGAACTATTGCTCCCACAAAAGTAACGTTTTTTCTGGTAATGCAGCTGTGCACATATTTACCAGAATGGGGTCCAAATTATCGGTGGGAATATTCTGTGTCGATAAAACCGACAAACAATTTGAAACGGTGGATTGAAGTTTTATGAATTCTTCACTGGTTTCTTTCTGATATTTTGGTAGGCTCATTAGTATCGTGACTTGCTCGTTTTCGTAACGTGCTTTAAGAGCTTCCCAAGCAGAATTGAAATTTTCGTCATTGAGAGAAAACTGTTTGACCATTACGCCTGTTTGACCTTTGGTTTTTTATCTGAGGTGACACAATTTCAGCGCTTGTGATCTTTTAGGATGGTTTATGTACACAGCTGTAAACATGTCCCGGAAGGACGGCCACTGCTCATAACCACCCTGAAATAGATCTGTGTTGATACTGGTACTTTAAGGTGAATGCCTGAACTTGCCTCTTGGGCTTGTATTTGTGGTAACTCTACTCTCGGTTGCGGAGTAGGTGCAATTAATTTGATTAGTTTTAGTTGATCAAAATCATGGCTTTTGTCTCTTCGAATTGGTCTAAGCAATTTTCGTATTTTGAGCAAGCCGAGGATTTGAAAATTTTGGGTAGATCTGAGTCGTATGCCGCTTGGTGATTAATTGGTAAAACGTTGCGCTCTCTCTTCTTTTGGGACAGCTCAACCGATTCAGACGTGGTATGTGTGTTTATAATTTTTTATAATAAAATATTTGTATTATAAGAAACCTTTTGTTTTTTTTTTTATTAATATTTGTGTTTAATAATTTGCACCGTCCGTTTCCCCACGGCCAATCACAACTACGGAACGTGCCACACCGTGCTCCACCACCCGGATTATCAATCGATATAGTGTAAAGTTAAACAGAAGAGAATTTGCTAGAAGTTATTAATGAACTTTTTGTTAACATTTTAGATGTGTATGTGTCAACGTCCGGTGTTTTTAACGTGGGCACAGCGGATCAAATCAAGGCGTTGATCAGGGCCCTTAAAATGGTAAGAATTTTCAGTACCAATTGGCAGTGTGGAATGTACACACTTACCACCTTGGTTCGTAGCCCATCTAAAACATCTGAGGTGCTTTGGGTCCGGCACCCGGTTACAATGCAGCTGTACATTCAACTGACAAAGTCAGTTCTTCCCGCATTTGGGTTTTAACCACAATCAACAGGATACTCCCCGAGGCGCCAGTTCGAGTAAACACCAGGAGCTCCTGCTTCCCATGGTACCAGAATTAAATCTCCGGTCAGACATCGTAGCCGAAGCTACTATCAGTTGAGCTTTCATATAGCTCTAGACTGATGGCCAGGGATTAAACCCTGTACACACATCACATACACACACCATTAATAACTACAAAATCTAACCCTAATTGCCAGCTAACGCCTTCGCCGCTTGAACAACTCACGCGCAAACGACCCTAACTGTTCGGTATTCCGACTAGTAGAGATCACACCACTAACATCTAATCGTCCATCATTCCAGGTAATCCCCATACCACCCAGATTCATAATGTCCAAGTACATAAAATGCCAATAAATGCACCCAATCCACTATCCTCGCCCCACAAAAACAGCCCGACCTATCAGATAGGTGAAGCAAAAATGCATTGAGAGGTCCATGCCCCGTGAGCAGAAAACCCATACCCAGACAAAATCCGAAGTCTAGGTTATCCTCAACAAACCCGGTGTACCGAAGGTACTTGTAGGTCAATCGTCTGTTAGGACTATTATCCCAACGTTCTTGCCACCAACACCTAACCATATCATCTAGAAGCCTCCTTCTCCCTAGATACCCCTCTATCTCCATCTCTTCGTAGAAAATCCAATTATTACGTAGCACTGACACACTCAAACCCTTCTTAATGAATGCATCAGCACACTGTATGACACTCAAGTCAAGAGCGGGTGCACCTAACAAAACCTGCATAATTGACTTGCGCCATATCTGATGCTGATCCCATTTACACGGACACTGGGTGGACGAACAGGCAAAAATCTGCCCTTTGCGGCATTGTCACCGTTTTTTCCCCCGATATGCCAACCTCAACACCTACAACCCAAGTATTCACATTTTCTAAGAAATGTCCTTCCGCCCACTTTAGCTCACTCCGCGAGCAACCTTCGACTATAAGAAGAAGGTCGTCCGCATACGCCCAACACTTACAGAGTGGCTCGAGCTGCCCAAGCAGAGTGCCCATTATAAGGTTCCAAAATTTGACCGCAGATTGAACCCTGCGGGCAGCCACGAACAACTCCAATCTCCACGCTCCTATTCAAAGCGGTAACTCCACCAAAGAGTAATTTCCAGACAGCCAAGCTCATCCAGCCGTTGCGCCACTCGAACCCAGCTTAGGTAATCATACATCCCCTTGAAGTCAACAAACATGCCAAGAACATATTTGTTGGCATTCTCCCTAACGACATTCTGAACATAAAACCATGCATCCTCTAGACTGCGTCCTTTCCTAAACCCATACCCCATCGTTGGCTCCTGGAAGCGTTCAACCATGACCCTTTCCAGCACTTTTCCAAGTACTGGAAGGAGACAAATACGACAGAACCGACGATCGCCCCTGATCTTATCAGGAGACTTCAGGAGAGGAACAACCCTAGCCAGCTATTCCGGAATGAACTTCCAAAAGCTTTTACACATTTCTTCGTTCATTAAAACCCGGTACGGTTTATATTTAAAGAGGCCAAAGGCGTATCCCAACTTCTCGCCATCTATTGGAGGGATATTTATCTCTTATGCTTGAGGTATCTGGACCTCCAACCTTGGAAAGAACGCACCTAACGGAACCCCCGCGCACTCTCTCCATGACGATAACAGAGTGTCACCGACGCGAATAGAGGTGACATCCTCCCTCCTATGACGCGGGCAGATGACACAGACCTGACCCCAGCGGTCGTTCCTAGTCCCTATCATTTATCCCCAAAACTGCCCCATGCACAATTTGCTCGTCCACCGCCAACTCTTCAAACCCTCTAAGCAGTATGTCCAACACCGCTTCCCAAACAGAGAGTCAATATTGGTACTACTTGCAAGTAGTATGCGCATAATCATATAGCAAAGGTAAGGCTCTAGGGGCTCGCTATTTACAGTACAATACCAGCGACAATAATCCTACCGAACTCCCCATCTATCGCTACACATACACCTAGTTGTGAAGAATCTAAAACCACGCAATCGTTGTTGGGTTCATTCACAACAATTGCTGCGTTAGCTCTAAGATCCGTGAAGGCCTTAAAACCCCCAGAAAGACCCCAAACCACACCATTGGTTGTGTAGGGCGCGTAGAGTATGGCAATACCACAGCCATCTTCAACCATGAAACCCCCCAACTCACACATTACGGCATAAGAGCCGTGACAGTTTAGCTGGAAGCTCCTTCCCATCAGTGTCTAGCAAAAGCGCACTCAACACTGCCACAGTAAATCGGGCATCATTAGATGCCCAGCTGCCCTGCCCTTAAATGCATAGTTGCGACAATGGGGTGCATTGAAGAGCCGGTAGCTTTGTGGTCTTCTTGACCGCACCTCCGGCAGACATCTAATCTAACCCTACATCCAGCTACCCTGTGAGCAAAACCCATGCGCCAGAAGCAGCCAGCGACTATCCGGTCGCACCTGGAAGGAAAACCACTTGATGTAGCACCTACCTGCCAACCAAGTTGTCCGTACCCTCAAGGGCGACATTTATGCTACCATCAAGGGCCACTTTCCAGGAACGACGGACCATTCTTACGTCAGACCTCTGGGACGCCGGGCTGAAGTCCTGGAGATTCAGTCGGAGTAGCTCCTCCATGAATTCCTCGTGGGGGATCTCCATATGGAACCCCTGAACTACAACCCGAGGACCCAACATTCGGTTGACAGTCACTTTCAACATCACCTCCCCAAATTTTGCGTTGGTTGCCACCTTTTCCTTCTTTAAAACAGACGGCTTGAGGATAACCGCCCCACCTACCTTAATTGGTCGGACTTCGTGGATCCTCACCCCGAGTGAGGAACCCACCTCCTTAACAACTCTCTCGATTAACTCCTTAAAGGAAGTTGCAGCTCCCGTACGCCTGACCACAACCGACCAAGTCTCCACAGGCTTCAGCGTCATTGGTGCCGACGAGGACGAAGAGTGGCTCCCACAACTTCCTCCAAGGGCGTCTACCTGTCCGCGAAGGTGGGCATTCTCCGTAATAACCGTCATCAGTAGCGCTTTATATTTTGAGCCCGTTGAGCAATCGCTTTCTCAGCGGTGACCACATTGGCACTCACACAACAACTACCGCTTCCTCTCTCATTTCCGTACTCGCTACGCAGCTACCCCGTACGCGTCTTGCGCCGCGATGGGGACCTTCACGGAGGTCCCGCCACTTTCCCTTCGCCACCTGACATGGAATCATCCATTACCGTAGAAGCGGCGCATTCTCCGCTTCCAGCGAGGGTCTTAGTCCTCCTTCTCCGTCTAGGAGACAACTTTTTTATTTTACGAGATATTTTCACATTTTAGTATCGGCCAAGGAAATCCTCGAACGAAATTTACAGAACGTATCATTTTATCATATAGCCGTCGTGCTGACCGATCATGTTAGCTTAATCTGATCGCTTCTATGGTAATGGCATTTTGAATTTCAGTTATCGCTTCTGCCATTAACTTATTATTAAATCGTTAATATTAAAAAATAGATACCTGTTTTTGAACTTTCTCAAAAGTATTATCAATATTCTCTTTTTTGAAGAAAATATAAAAGTAGTAATTTGTTATTCATACCCTGAGCCGGCTATATTAAGTTTGCCACGAAATATACACGCAAGTTAAGCCAATAAATTATTATGGTCACCCACGTAACATATTTTGACTCAGGCGATTATCCCATCATTATATTTAAGTAAATGGTTAACGGCTTCGCGAGCACTTGCAATGCAAAGTACGTTGAATGCTGGGAGAGCGGTATGTGTTGCTGGCAGCGGAGACAGAGCGCCCGCTGGCCTTATGGCTAGTCGTTCTAATTGGAATAAAGTATTAGAGAGTGCACAAGCGGTATCTTATTGGATTATTGTTGGCTGGAAATACTATGGATTGCAGCGGAGAGTGGGCAACGGAAAATGAGCAGTGGTAGCTTTAAGGTATTCTAATTATAATTAAGTCCTTCTTTCTGTTTACGGCAACTGGACTAATAAGATGTGTAATCAATGCACAAAGTGGTAATTGGTGAATAAATTTTTGTAAACCAAATAAAATTGTTTAAGGCGCCCAACGTGGGGCCGGGTAAATTATAAAAATCAATAAAGTTTATTGGATCCTGATTAAGAAAAACCAGCACCAAACGAAGCAATTGAATCAGAATCCAAAACGAATGCATGTGCTTTATCTACGCAACTTATATCGACCTCGAACGACCTTGAAAGAAGAAGAAGCAGCGGAGACAACTGAAGCAGCTTATAATATTCAATGTAAGTGAAATACTCAGTGCCCTTATTGTAATAATTAGAAAATCATATTACGTTGCTTACATTTGTAATAAAATTTAATAAAAATATATAGAAAGAGATATTTTTTCACGTGTGGTACCTTCTTTTAGTGAGCGTATCTAAACTTGTTAAAGCATTAGTAAAATTCAATAGAAATAAAAGTAGGTGCATTTTTTTCTCGATTAAATCAGCCTACTTCTTTCAACCAAGTTTGGTACCTTCAATTAATGAGCGAATCTGAACTTGTTAGCCTTTTCAATTCATTAGCTTTAGAAGATAAAAAAAATAGACATGAATGCCAATGAACTTCAAACCGTTCTTGCAGCAGCGATATCGGCTGCCTTAGCTACGCAGAAACAAGATTTTGAAAGGAAATTACAAGAAAATTGACTGCCAATGTAGAATCTTTTGCAGAAGTGCAAATTGTGGGTAATGTGCAATGCGATGAAACCCTCGACCTCGTCAAATCCTTGCCCGAGTTCGACGGTAAACAAGAGAACTATGTCTCATGGAGGCATGCAGCGCACACGGCCTACAAACTGTACAAAAGGTACGATGGAAGTGCAAAACATTACCAAGCGGTCGCAATAATCAGAAATAAAATAAGAGGCGCCGCAGATGGTGTTTTGGCTTCATTCAATGCCGTGTTGAATTTTAACGCCATAATAGCGAGGCAAGAATTTACTTATGCCGATAAGAGACCGGTTTATTTGATAGAACATAAACTGAGTACTCTAAGGCAGGGCAATCTGACGGTGTTGAAGTTTTATGATGAGGTCGAAAGAAAGCTTACCCTTCTTACTAATAAGACAATAATGACTTACGAAGGTCATGTAGCGAACTCTATAAACGAAAGTACAGAATGGACGCGCTGTGCGTTTTTATTTCCTGTCTACAAAAACCTCTTTGCGATATTTTATTTTCTACACGTCCAGCCGACTTACCGTCTGCGTTGGTACTTGCGCAGGAGGTAGAAGCAAATCACGAACGTTATATTTTTGCTACAAACTTTTCACAGCGCTTTGATGAAAATGGCAAAGGTCAAACTATGGAAAAAGTAGTGGCTGAGAGCAGCAATAATCAGTTAGCCAATTCAGGCGGTCAAAAAACCCACATTTTCAAAGCAATAACAATAGGCAACAGAAACGCAGTTTTAATTATAATAGTAGACAAGAAAAACCAGAGCCGATGGATATAGATCCATCTATATCCCGATTACGTCGGTCAACCAACTACGAGTCGCAAAATCCACCGAATGATTTTTTACGACAAAATCAAAAAACGAATAACTTTGAAGGCTCCGGGCAGAGGCCACTTAATACTGCTTATCACGGTCAACAGTTTAAAAGACGCCCCGAATCCGACAGGATTACTGGACCAAAAGTTCAAAGGATAAATCACCTTTCACAAGATAAAGTTGAAAAAAACTACTACGATAACATAGTGGAGAATGAAGTCAAAGATATTGAAGAAGAAATAAATTTTTTAGGGAAAGCACCCTACTCCCTTGGATAAGAAGATCAATAGGAACTGAGGGAAGGGGTATAAAAATGTTAATTGATGCAGGAGCTTCAAAAAGCTATATTAAACCCTTTATCGAACTGAAGGGGATCGTACCACTCGTTAAACCAGTTTTAGTCCGATCAATACACGGAGAGACGAAAGTAAATAAGAAATGCACAATAAATCTATTTGGTGTAAATTCCGATATCATTATTTTACCTAATTTGCTAGCATTTGATGCCATCATTAGGCTTGACCTACTAAAGCAGGTTAACGCCGTTGTAGACTTAAAAAAGGGCGTAATTAGTCATGATTTTGGAACTGAAAAGTTATTATTTGTAAAATGCGAAAGCATAAATGTTCTTAAAATACAACAAGACAATGTACCCCTCGCTGTAAAAAAAGATTTTTTAAATATGATCAATAAAAGATCTAATGCTTTTGCCGATCCAAATACGGCTCTACCTTTTAATACAAATGTTGTTGCAACCATTCGCACGAAACACGAGGAACCCGTCTACTCTAGGTTATACCCATACCCAAAGGGGTTGTAGACTTTGTGAATAAGGAAATAAAAGAATTCTTGCACAATGGAATTATTAGGTCTTCTAGGTCCCCTTACAATAACCCGATTGGGGTCGTGGATAAAAAGGGACTCGATGAGCTAGGCAACAAAAAGAAACGTATGGTAATCGATTTTAGGAGACTAAATAAAATTACCATTGACGACCCCATACCAAACGTTATGTCCATTTTATCAAACATAGGTCAGTCACAGTACTTTACAACCCTCGACTTGAAATCAGGGTTTCATCAAATCGAGCTCGCAGAGCGAGACAGAGAGAAAACAGCCTTTTCCGTAAACAGCGGAAAGAATGAATTCTGTAGGCTACCATTCGGTTTAAAAAACGCGCTTAGCATATTCCAAAGGGCGATAGATGATGTACCCAGGGAACAAATAGGTAGAAGTTGTTATGTTTACCTAGATGACGTGATAATTTTCTCACCTACGAAAGAACAGCATATTAAAGACATAGACTGGGTTTTAAAAAGCCTATGTGATGCTAACATGAAGGTCTCAGTAGAAAAATCCAATTTCTTCAAAAGCGAAACTGAGTACCTCGGGTTCGTAGTGTCAAGGCATGGCATAAGGACATGCGCAGACAAAGTTAGCGCTATTCTAAATTTCCCGGCTCCGGAAACATTGTACAGTCTCAGATCGTTTATAGGATTAGCCAGCTACTACAGGTGTTTTGTGAAGGACTTCGCCAGTATAGCCAAGCCTTTAACTGACATCCTGAAGGGTGAAAATGGAAGAATCAGTGCTAATCAATCTAAAAGAGTGAAAAAATTTTTAAATCCAAAGCAACTCCAAGCATTTGATACTTTGAAGCAGATTTTGGTGTCGGAAAATGTGACGCCCGACTATCCTGATTATAAAAAACCGTTTGATTTGACGACGGACGCTTCCAACCATGGCTTGGGTGCTGTTCTGTCACAAGAAGGTAGGCCCATAACCATGACATCTAGAACCATCCCTTAAGGAGACTTTGCAACAAACGAAAAGAGAACTTCTGGCCTTTGTCTGGGCCTTAGAAACTACCTTTATGGTGTACGACAATTAAATATTTTTACTGATCACCAGCTTCTGACGTTTGCAGTTTCAGATAAAAATTCAAATGCAAAGCTTAAGAGTTGGAAAGCGTTCATCGACGAACACAACGTCAAATTATATTATAAACCCGGAAAGGAAAATTACGTCGCCGATGCTCTGTCGCGTCAGCCACTGAACATAATAGAAGAAGATTCAAATTCAATCTCAGCAACGATTCATAGCGAACGGTCATTAAGTTATACCATAGCGGCAGTTGAAAGGCCGGTAAATTGCTTCAAAAATCAAAGAATTATTGAAGAAGCTGAAATACCATCGAAACGAACATTTATTATTTTTGGAAACAGAACCAGGCATATTATTCAGTTTAGGGATAAAAACACGCTTTTAAGAATTATTCATGATCTTGTGAACCCCAACGTGGTAAATGCTATCCATTGTAGTTTATCTGTTTTAGCATATATTCAACATGACATAGTAAAAATATTTCCGAATATGATATTTAAATACACAAGAACGTTTGTAACAGATATTTTTGACCCTAACGACCAGCTTGAGATTATAGTTACGGAGCATAATCGCGCACACCGCGCGGCAAAAGAAAATGTCAAGCAGATTTTAAAAGACTATTTTTTTCCAAAACTGGAGAAAAAAAACAAAGGAAGCAGTCGGAAACTGCAAAATATGTTCTAGGGCAAAGTATAATAGGCATCGCCAAAAACATAAAATATCCCAAACACCAATCCCGTTATATGTGAGAGAAATCCTTCACATTGACATTTTTTGTACAGACTCGAAATATTTTTTAACTTGTTTGGACAAGTTTTCCAAATTCGCAATTGCTCAAGCGATACAATCTAGAACAATCGTGGATATAAAACCTCAACTTATACAGCTTTTTAACGCTTTTCCTAAAGCCACAGTTATTTACTGCGATAATGAGAAATCGTTGAACTCAAATACCGTCAGATATCTTCTTGCCAACAGTTTCGGTATTCAAATCGTAAATGCTCCACCTCTTCACAGCAATGGCCAAGTGGAAAGGTTTCACAGTACATTAGTAGAGATAGCTAGGTGCATGAAGCTAGAGAGGAGCATTGACGACACAAAAGATTTGATATTGCTTTCAACTATAGAATATAATAAAACAATACATTCTGTAACAAACAAAAGACCAGTCGACATATTTCGACCCGTATTAGAAAACCATAACAAAAACAGAACAGAACGTACATTTAGCGTAGGTGATAAGGTTATGGTAAAACGAAATACTAGGCTAGGAAATAAATTAACCCCTCTTTACGAAGAACAGACCTTCTTTTTGATAAAGCTTTCATAAAACTTAAGCTTAAAGTTTAGACACGCCACTTGCATTTAATCGAAGGCCTGTATTTAATTCAAGGTATTATTGTATATTGTAATTTTGAACTGAGCATCTCACAAGTAATTAAATAGTTATATAAGTTTAACCATAATTATTTCATATTTTATTTACAAAATTGCTAAAACATATGTAGCTTATCAGTACTTAGTATTAAGAAAGTAGTTTTTAATAGGCAGAACATTGAGTTACCACTCGCTCCAAAATAAAAGCAAAATTTTCATCCACAAACTATAAGTGCACCCTTAAGAACTTTAACATTTCGCTACAAGGAAGTAATACCCCTGCAACAGTGCCTTTTCGATACTATAATATTGGCAAACTCAAAACCAGTGTGTCTAGTCAACAAGCTTATATGTCTTTCAATTTGTAACTTGACGAGCCATTGTATGTAACTTCATTCCGCTTTATAACGTGCTTACATACATTAAATATAAAGGATCGAGGACGCTCCTCACTAAGAGGGGGAGGATTTAAGCCAATAAATTATTATGGTCACCCACGTAACATATTTTGACTCAGGCGATTATCCCATCATTATATTTAAGTAAATGGTTAACGGCTTCGCCAGCACTTGCAATGCAAAAGTACCTTGAATGCTGGGAGAGCGGTATGTGTTGCTGGCAGCGGAGACAGAGCGCCCGCTGGCCTTATGGTTAGTCGTTCTAATTGGAATAAAGTATTAGAGAGTGCGCAAGCGGTAACTTATTGGATTATTGTTGGCTGGAAATACTATGGATTGCAGCGGAGAGTGGGCAACGGAAAATGAGCAGTGGTAGCTTTAAGGTATTCTAATTATAATTAAGTCCTTCTTTCTGTTTACGGCAACTGGACTAATAAGATGTGTCATCAATGCACAAAGTGGTAATTGGTGAATAAATTTTTGTAAACCAAATAAAATTGTTTAATTTATATATTCGGTTGCATCGAAGCCATAATAACCTTCACAAATATTAAATATTTGATTAGTTAGTTTGCATAGCAGCTATGTATGTACTATGGTGGTCCGATCTGAGCAATTTCCTCCGAGATTTACCTCTGCCTTGACCAATAATATACATATGTAAGCCAAATTTCAAAAATATATCATGCCATGTACAAAGGCTTTCCGTTTAACGTAGCTATATACTATAGTAGTCCGATCAGAACAATTTCTTCGGAGACTACACCGTTGCCTTGAACAATAATACATGCCAAATTTCGTGAATATATCTAATCAATGAATACGTTTTCTTTATTAGCAATGCAACCGATCGTTTAGTTTTTTCGATATCGGCGGTTCCGAAAAATAAGCAGCCTCTTGAAAACAAGACGAAAAGAAATAAGATATCTCAAAATTTGAGGGACTAGTTTGCGTACATACAAACAGACAGACGGACAGCTCTTCATGCTGATCATTAATACAGGGTAGGCCATTTAAAGTTGACCCATCTGGCAACGCTGTAACAGCGCTGACAAGTCGGCTAATGTCATACCGCGTTAGAAGCGTCATTCGAAGACAATTTATACCATGGAACAGTACACTCCAAAAGAACGCGCTGAAATTGTTCAGCTTTATATTCAAAATAACTTTTCAATTGTGTTAACTCAACGTGCGTTTCGCAAAAAAAATAAAGTGAAAAGTGCTCCAGTTAAGAACACAATTAAGTCTTTATACGCAAAATTTGTGAACACCGGTAATCTCAGTAATGCCAGTCATGCATCCAGACAACGCACAAGACGTTCTGATGAAAATATCGAAGCTGTACGAGCCAGTATTGAGGAGACTCCATCGACATCGAGTTATCGCCGCTCTCAGGAATTAGACATCTCTCGCACCACTCTCCGACGCATAATTCATAAAGATTTGAAGATGTTTCCATATAAAATTCAAATGGCACAAAAACTAAACCCAGCTGATTATCCGCGACGCCTTAATTTTGGCAAACAAACAAATGGGTCAACTTTAAATGGCCTACCCTGTATATTAGGGGGATTATCTTGCTCTTGCAACGTTGCAGACTGCAAAAATCCTATACCAAAATATACAAGGGCACGAGAACACCCATTGCAGAATCTAGTGATATATGAACGGCTGATTCGGTCAATTTATTGTAAATGACTATTGTGAATTGGCGCACCTTCTGCATAGATTTTTAACAAAAAAATGTAACAAATCTTTATAATTTAAGTAGAAATTATAAAATCTATTCAAAATTTACCTTCCTCAACAATTTAACGTCAAAATATGACTTTATGTAAAATGACAGCTAAAACAGAGTTGCAATTATATATTTGCGTGACATTGCACGCAAATAAACATGGGTTTTGGTCTGACGAATTTTACAGCACTGGCAAATATTTTTGTGCATGTGTTTGTTGTTGTGCCGTTAATACAACGGTGGTTAATACAAAGGTGGAAAGATCTGCAATTCTTGCACCGTGCAAGGGTTTTGCAAGAGCAAGAGAATACCGCTATTACATTATAATAATAAAGACTAAAAGCTTTAGTGATTTGCGAGATATGTAAGTTAAACTTATTAGGAGGCGGACCTACTCCCACTTATTTAGACTTTTCGAACCTGACTGCGCTTCGCCGATATACAAATAAATTCGTTAAAAAAAAAATTTGGAAGAATTATGTTAAAACAATGCTAATGCCATAAGTTGCAGTGTGACAAGTCATTGCCTTTGTTTAAAGGAAATGTACCTAAGTATTTTCTTTTAAAGAATTGCTTGAAGTTTTACTTTCTTAAACATAATCTTGATAAACTGTGGTGACGGCAGTTATGTCGACAAACTGCTTATAAAACACGAAGTCATCTGGAGAGACTGAACTAATTTTACTTATAATAGAATTACGTCACCATTCCTTTGAAATGTTGGTTCTTAACAGCTGACCAATTAATTGCTAAAATAAAAGTACGAGTATAGCACGAGTTTATGGAAAATTTGCGATTGTGATATTAGACGCTGTTTCTTGTTAATTTTAAATTGCTAAAACCGAAAATAATAGTAAAAAATTCCTAACAAGAAAGATGTTTTTGAAAAAATCAAATCAAGTTATATGTATTAAATTACAGTAAAAATTGAGATATCTCGATGAAACTTAGAATGTGGGTTCCAAAGCACAAAAAAAATTTCGAGTTCGTAGATGGGCGTAATACCACTGCCACTCCCACAAATCACTATTAACGGAAAACATATAAAGTGCCAAAACTAAGTAATAAATTAAGCTGTAATTTGGTACGTAGGATCGCAGTAGCAAGGGTACAAATCTTTTAAGAAACTTTACCGACAGTGTGAAAATGGATGAAATCGGAACATAACCCCGATCACTCCTCATATAACGGTACTGTTAAAAACTACTAAAAGCGCGATAAAGTAATACATAGGTTGCTATATATATTTCTGGACTAGGCAACACTAAGTGTTGCCAGGTGAAATCTGACATTTCCATTGGAAAGTTTGACATTTTTTAGCATAACACCACTCAGAACGTTTTGTCATTTAATCGTGAATTGTTTCATTTACAGGGAATTAAAAAATTCATCTCGGCCAAAAATGGAATTAAGTCGTGAACATTTTCGTGCGATCATTTTTCACAACTTTCGACGTGGATTATCACGACAAAAGTGCATCGATGAACTAAAATCTTTGTATGGCTATGAAGCACCATCCTATAGCACTGTGAAAAACTGGTACAACGAATTCAATCGTGGCCGACGCTCCTTCAAAGACGAATTCCGTGAAGGTCGTCCAAAAACAGCCGTTGTGCCGGAAAACATCGATGCCGTACGTGAACAGATAATGCAAGACCGTCATGTAACATACCTTCAGATAGAGGCATGCCTATGCATTTCTCTCACCAGCATACATTCGATATTGCACGAACACCTGGCCGTTAAAAATGTTTGTTCTCGTTGGATCCCGCACAATTTGACAATCGCTCAAAAACAGGCTCGTGTGGATTGGTGTAAAGAAATGCTGAAAAAATACGATCGCGGTGCTTCAAAAGACGTTTATAAGGTCGTCACAGATGACGAATCATGGATCTATGCATATGAGCCAAGCGTACTCCCATATAGCACAATTTTAAATTTGATTATTTTACTATTCAGACAGATATCAAGAAACAATAAATATAACGGGATAAGACTTTGCACAAATAATGCTTTTGGTGTATGCCACTTTATGACCAAAATTTTTCAAATCCAATAAAAACTCTTCAAGCACCTAGGTACCGGATATTTGAATATCAGTTCCTACAGTTGACTTTGAATCAAAAATATACGTACCGAATATTTAGACCCCGGTACCTATAGTTGACTTTTGTAAGAAAATATCGGTCAATGTATGAGATATTTAACTGAAATTAAGGGATAAACCTTCTCTTATAATGGTATGTCTGAATGTCAAACATGGGTTGAATAGGACCGAAACTTCCATTAGCCCCATATACTTAATGTAAAGATTTTTGAACTTCCGGGTCACTTCGTACCGCATATATCGGCCAATGTGTGAGTTGTGGTAATGAAAATAACAGAGCGTATTTTATTCATAACAGTGTATCTTTGTGCTTAATATAGATAAATTTGAGCGAAAACTTGCCCTAGCCCCCAAATAACTAATATCAGGATTCTGAACATCCGACTGACTTTGCCCTATATGATTGGTTTTACACCTTAAAGTATTTCCCTGGCCTTGATTCTTGCAAGTTGCAAGAGTATAAAACGATTTAAGGGCATGCACTTGAGAGAAAATTTTACATTTATAATCTTTCGAAACACCCTGTATATTCCTTAGAATTACAGATGTCATTATGAATAGGAGCTAAGCTCATCTTATATATAAAATTTAAATGCCTTTTTTGTATAACCGCGCATTACGCCCGAACCACAGCATGGATTTGCAAGGGTATTCCTTTAGTCCTGGAGAAGGTCCTAACGGCGACCTTTTTTGCAAAATCACCCTCGATTTCGCAATTTATGTCTATATTGGGTTATAAATATAGACATAAATTGAACATCTAAACCGATTCCGCTGAAAATTGGTGATGAGGTAGTTTTGAACGTCGTGACGGGCAAAGGCTACTTTCTATCGTTTTATGTTAAAAGTCACAACAATTCATAAGTAAAAAAAAATATATTTCAAGTATTCAACATTCATGTAAGAATTATTTAAATTTTTTTTTTTTAAATACAAAATAAAATCACCCAGCTACTGGCAGGTATATACATATGCATTTGAATTATAGTGATAGTTGTAACTGAAAAAGAAAAGGTTGAATCATAATTGAGGATAAATGCATACTAGCTGATGAATATTTCTGAAGTCTTGCACAGAGCAATGCAATAATTAAAAGGAACGATCAAGTCTGTGTTTTCCTACGAGTAGTATCTGGGTTTTAGTCGTTGATTTTGCGACATTTTATATATAGTTAGGTATGTACTATTCCTTAAGTGATTTACGAAGTCAATAAAAATGTAGATTGCCAATTTTACAGCTCCTTTATATTGTTATCACGATTAATGATATCCTTGACAGCAAGGAGCGAGCAGAGCCGCGGTATTGGACTAGTTATTTAATTAACATCCTTCTTCCGTTTGATACTGACGCCAAGTCAGGACGCGTTTTACTTTCCTAACAGGTTATGGGCCCTTGCCACTTAAAGTTAATTTAACTCACGAATAAATAAATCTCTTTAAAAAAGGTTATGCGCGTTAATTAAATATATTGACTTTTACTTTGGAATATATTTTCCAATTTAAACAATGTCGAACGTTTTTTCGGTACCCGTCGAACGACTTCGCGGTCGTGAAAATTTTTAAGTTTGGAAATGCCAGGCAAAATCGTATTAGGTCATATAGGGCCACGGAAAAATGGTCCGAATGGTTTGTCTGTCACTGTAACTTAGGCTGATCGTGATGCTAATGAAAAAGCACTAGCTGAAATCACGATATTGGTAGAGGCAAATAATTTCGGTCACTTTTCAGATAAAACATCAGAAGCCTATGAAGATAAAGGTTTGTCGCGCAAGCAATTGGTACAACTCAAGCTGTCAGACTGCGAGACTATACAAGAGTATGTAAACTCAATGGTAATGAAACGCATTTTTGCTTCATCGCTTTATGCTAATATGCATAACAACGAGGACTGGTATGTCGACTCCTGCTGTTCTTAACATATGGTAAAAAGCAACGATTGCATGACAAATAGAAAACGCTCGATAAACAAGAGAGTAATTGACAATAACAAAATTGATGTTGAATGCACTGGCGATGTGCAACTCTGTCTAGCTGGTAAACATAAGAATGTTAACGCAACTATCAAAAATGCTGAATACGTTCTTAGTTTATGTGCAAATTTACTTTCAGTGAGTCAAATGACAGACAATGGGAAAGAGCTCCTCTTTAAAGCCCATTGGTGCAAAATATTAATCGAGGACTAACAACTAATTGGAACTGCGAGTAAAATAATTGGTCTTTATCGTCTGAATTGTGTACAACGAGATAATGCAGCGATGGGCGTTGCAACTATAACTTATAGCTGTGAAAATAGCAGCGTGTTCAACAACCTCGAGAACTAATACATAGTGATGTAATGGGTGCATTAAATGTTGACACCTTTTCTGGTGCCCGCTATTTGGTACCGTTTTTGGATGACTAATCCAAAAAAAGTGTTTGTTATTCCAATTAAATCAAGAATCAATGTTCGAAATATAAAAAAGTTCTCCAAACGGACAATGGGCGCGAATATGTAAATGAAGTTTTGAAATATGGAACTATCCATCAGAAAACTACACCCTACACCCCCAAACAGAATGGCGTTGCAGAGATAAATAGAACAATACAATACAGAAAAAATCAGACACATGCTGCTAAGTGCAAATTTGGAGGGCAGATTCTGGGCTGAAGCCTCTGTAACTGCGGCATATCTACTGAATCGTACACCAAGCAGAGGTAACAATCTGAGTCCGGAGAAGTTGTGCTCAAGAAAAAGACCAAACTTGAAACACCTCAAAGTCTTTGGTTATAAGGCAATGGTTCACGAAGAAAAACGCAGTAATTTTGTAATGGGGTTTCGTCCATAGCTGAGGTATGCTCAGCCGCTCCAGGGTCAGCCTTGGGACCCACGAACCCTTAGCAAAGAAAAATGTTTACTTTTGTAAAAGATGTATCCACACCCCTTATGTGGACAGCCAGACCAGCTTATATTTATATGGCGAGTCAGGTGGAAGCAATTGGATTTGGTGTGCCAGG
>CM050326.1:91579259-91597350 GCA_027475135.1 Bactrocera correcta
TCTTCCCGGCACTCACCTTGTATCGGGAAAAGAATTCGCAACGAAATTAAAATGCGGAGCACGTCTGCGATGTATCGAATCGAAAATGAAAAAGAGACAGGTGCGTTGTCCGTCGGTCCCTTTTGTTCTTTTTCGTTTTGCATGGTGTCCTCGTGTTGTTGAATTTGTGATGTTGTGGTATTTGTGTGTGTAAGATGTGGAATGCAATGATAATGTGGTGTGGAATGAAGTATGAGAGGGGGTCTGAGACTCATTTAGCCAAATAGCGTTAACTACATCAGGATTAACGCATTCACCAATCAATTCTAGTGGATCTTGAAAATTTTTAAATGTAATTTGATGCCTTATCCTTAACTTGAAAATAATTCTTGTATTCTTGGTTGTGACATTTCCTTCTTCCAGAATTATCTGATTTCGAAATGAATTAACCGTATTTTCCACTTTTGGAATAACTTTTGTTAAAGATTCTTCACTATGCATAGTAACAGATGTGGATTCCTGCTTTATTGCATTATTGTGTTGTCGTGACAATGCATCGGCAACATGATTATCCTTACCGCGTTTATAATGAAATTGAGGTGAAAACTCTTCCACAAATGCTCGCCATTGTTTTGTTTTCGTGTTTGGATTCTTATCCGAGACAGAGAAGGTCAAGGACTGATGATCGGTAAAAATATTCAGTTGTTTTACTCCGTACAAATAGTTTCGCAGCTTCTGAAGTGCCCACACTATCGTTAAAAGCTCTCTTTCATTGGTAGTATTTTTTCTCTTCTGCAGTCGATAACATTCTGGAAATCATGGTTACAGCCTTATTGCCTTAAGATAATAACGCCCCAATAGCATGTGCTGAAGCGTCAGTTGTTAAGTCAAATGGATTACTGTGAAGGATATAGCGGAAGTACGTCCTCAGAAGATAAAATTCTCTTAACTTTTTTTTTCGAAAGCCATCAACTCAATTTTAACATTTTTTCATAGATCTCCCCTTAAGTATCTTGTCAGAGGCTTTACTATGGAGGAATAGTCTTTAACCCATCTTCGGCCGCTACATGAAATCACTGTAAGTTTTTAATTTCCTTTCGAAGGGTTGGTTTTATGATCATAATCAAGAATAATTAAAAAAAAAAAATTTTTTTGACCAACCGTTTTCTTTATATGAACTGGTCGAAAAATCGACCGCTGTCCAAAAACCGTCAAGTATGAAAAAACATCTTTTTTTTTTAAGAAAACTTTAATGATTTTAGTTCAAATTATTTGCTTTTAGTTAAAAGATATCTATTTTTTTATATAATACATGTATATTGTACAGACGTAAATTTAAAATTTTTTATGATACTCATCAAAACATTTTGTATGTAAATAAACGTTACACTTTTTGCAAGTAAAAATAGTATGTTTCTTGCATAACTTACAGCGCCAATATTTATTTTCAAGACTTCTCATAACGGCGTGTACCTTTTCGTTGATCCGAAAGAGGTTCGATGGGTGTCCAGAGTCCTCATCTTCATCTCCATTCTCGTAATCTTCCTTATTGTCGTAAGTCAACAAAAGGTTTGTGACTTCAGATCGAAATCAATTTGTGAAATTACCGTGATTTTATTCTTGTACTACTTTGGGCTGTGGAATGGCGATAGTTTTCTTTTGCTTCTGACAATATCATTGGTTCGGCTGTGGAGTTATTAGTAATAACATTGACGACAGCGTTTTCATTCCACCGTACAGTCAATATTTCTTGTTGACCATCGAGTAGCTGGTCAAATGCCCCGCGTTTCTCTTTTTTTAAATTCCTCAAGGGCGATTTTGCCATCCTATTTTCACGTATAGTATCAGTTGCAAAAAATCGACGCTCATTCAATAGGCACATAAGATGATAGGATGAAAAAAAAATTGTCAAAGAAAATAATATGGCAGTCGGGGTCAGTTACGTTAGCAAGCAAATCTAAAACAGTTTATGCTCCTAGACCGATATTCTTATAGTGAGGGGTTGCTGCACCCCCATATAGTATACTAGAAAATAAATATCCACTTTCTGAACATAAACACCACGACTTAAATCCAAAACGAATCGGTTTTCCTTTGATAAACATTTTGCATGAGTGTCGACCAAAGTATGGAATGATCTGTTCGTTTACGGAAAGTATATGGCTAAAAACTCCGAACTACATAATTTTTTTATTGAGAGCATCATTATGCGGGCGAACCTTGACAAAACGATCTACTGTATTTAAATCAGTGTTATCAGCGAGATGTAAGAACCGTTTTATTATTTTAAACCGATTACGACTCAACGCTTGTTTTACAATTGGAATTCCCATGTCGGGCCGAACAGACCAATAATGGTCAATATGAGGCAAGGTGTGATACCCCGAAATGTACAAAATACCAATGAACCTACGTATTTCCATTGGCGTGACGTTAATGGTAGCATTGTGTTGATTCACATATTCGTTTGTGAAATACGTTATCTCTGCAATTATTAATTTATCAAAATACAACGAGAAAATATCATACGGAGATTTAGAGCCTGCAAAAAAGTTAAGTATGAATATCGTATACGTATATAAGTATATAAATGAATTTATGCATATATAGAAATGGCAATTCAAACTAAATACATAGTTAGAAATAGTTAATCAATTGCTTACCAATTTCAGAAAAAATTTCTTCCGTTTTGAAAGCTTCGATGTTAATTTTCTGGGTTTTCGCCATACGGGGACAGCAAAATCAGATTTCCTCTTAAATCCGCCAGTCATCATAACATTTCCATATACATTAGATGTTGATGGATTATCAGTTTCACTGAGTTCATTACCTACATCCTGAATGTTTTCGCCTTCCAATGAGTATTTTATGTCAACATGACCAGCGATTTCACTTAAAAAATCATCATTGTTGTCATTCAGATTAATCCGGTCATCGCCCAGATCTTCTTCATCTGTCATACACTCCACATGAGGAGTTGGAATGTATACGACGTCGACATCTGTTGCATTCAATACAGCTTGATCCTCCTCGCCATCTGAAGATGACTCATTTAAAATGGCCATGATTTCACTAATTTTTATTGCTTTACGAATCGGCATTATCTTCACCAATTGATTTTATTGTACTACGCAAGTTCGAAATCTTTCTTTTTGCAATAACAAAAGCAAACAGATTCAATTCGGCGAACTCCCTTTTTAAATTTTACGTTACGATAGTCAGACAAATATATGAAACGAAAAGGTTACAAGCGGACAGGTGATGCCAGATTTTAAACGATAAAAGTATAAAATCCGAAAAAACTAAAGCAAGGGCCATTAAATATTTAAAATTTTGAAGATATATACTTGCCTTTATTTAATAATAACAAAAATCATGCTTGAAAAAATTTTGTCCTACTTGATGATTTCTGGCCAGTGGTCGATTTTCCGACCACCAAAGAGTATGTAGTTTTAAAAGTTAAAAGACTTGTAATATTGAGGTGAGTTTCTTTTGATTGTTAAAAGTTGATCTCTTGTCTTCGTATACAATAAAAAATAAAAACAATTTTTTTTCGGTTTTCCCAATTTTTTTAAATTAAACAAAAACACTTTAAAAAATTAATTTTTTTATGATTCTACCAAATTTTTCATATAATGTTTTAACTGAAAAAAACTATCCTTTATGTTTTAATAAAATTCAGAATTTAATTTTTCTGAAAACAAATCATGAAAATAGCACTTAGCTTCAGAAATATGGACCTCCAAAGTTGATGGTCGAAAAATCGACCAGCGGCCGAATATTGGTTAATAAACTTCCTATAGTAACCAGATAGCCCCAAAAATGCATGTAAGCCACAAGGAGTGTTAGGCGTTTTATAATTCAGAATGTCATTGACTTTATTATGGCATGCTTTTTTCCCTTCCTTCGAAATAATAAATCCAAGAAATTCCACTTGTTTCCTAAAAAATTTTGATTTTTCCAATGAAACTCGCATATTGGCTTGGTAAAGTTTCGTTAAAATTCTTTCGATGGCTCTTTATGATCCTCTTCTTTGCTTAAGAATATGATCATCGATGTAAATATGACAGCATTTCATTTTAGAAAATTGCGGGCGCATTTTTGAGCCCGAAAGAAAGTCTACAAAATTCGCGCTTTCCATTATTTACAGAGAAGGCAGCATTTTCCCTGACCTTCTCCGCTAACTTAATTTGGTGGAACCGTGACTTTAAGTCAAGAGTCGTGAAAAATGCTGATTTTCCCATATTAGTTAATATGACTGAAGTATCTGGAATAGGATACCTGTCCGAAACTATATTGACGTTCATTTTCCTATCTATCATCTAATCCTTCTTTATCAACAACCTATATAGGACTATTATATGGAGATCGAGAAGTACGAATTATTCTATGTCGTAGTAAATCTTTAATTTCTTGATTTATTTCTGAAGCGGCTATCGGGTAAGGGTATGACTTTGAATAAATCGGTTGCTTATCGACTGTCCTAATGGTGGTTACCACATAAGTATTAAACGGCAAAGCCTCATCTGGATTTGCGAAGACTTTTGCATGTTTTTCCAATATTAAAGAAGTCTTCTCCGTATTTCCTGATTCCTAAGGGGAATTCCCATTTCCAACTATTTTATTGACACCTTTACAATCATAATAAGATAGTTTTTTTTCACCACCTTTATAGTGAATGGTTCCTTTTTGTAAGTCTATTTTTGCGCCAACCTCTTTCAAGAGGTCACATTGTGACTCGTTTTCATTAAAATTTTCAATTGAGTCTTGGGTTAAGTGATTAACCCTTTGTATTTTCGAAATATTTTGCCTATCGCTTTCGTAAGGTCTTTTCATTGTTTCCCTTCCTTGAGAGTGTAGGTTATTATTATGGGCTGTCGGCCTTTGATTAAAGTTTTGTTATGCCATTCGGGTTCTCTGAGAATCCCGCTCAGCTGTTTAATTTGGATTATAATTCCCTCCTTGCCTGTAGTGCGATAGAGTCGGATGAACCTCCATAGGGGTTGCCGCATCTACATATCTTTTTCACTTGTTTATAATGAGGAGAGTGGTGTGGAGCAATTGTCCTCCCACCATTTCTGTCAGGCAAAAGTAAAGTCTAACCGCGCGATCATCGCTTTAAAATTCAACACGATATTGAATAACGATAACACTTGGTCGGCTGATCCGACAATTTTATTTCTTATTATTGCTACCGCTTAGTAGTGTTTCGAACTGTTTTCGTAATTTTCAAACCGTTGCTTGAAATGAAATTTTTTGAATCTTCAATTTTTGTCGTTTTCTTTCTTTATTTCATCTACTCAAAAGGAAAATTATTGAAAATCATTCAGTTAAAACTTTGTGTGTGTTTCATAAAAAGTGATCAATTACAGATTGAAATTTGTTCCGATGTCACGTAGAGGTCGTGCTAATCATCGTGCCGATCAATCAGTAAGATCGTCACGATGTCACAGAATAATTTTTCAAGCAACAGCTACTATGTTTGATGGACTTTATCTTGAAACAACGTATATGTGGTGCTGTTAGATGCTGGATATAGGGAACTCTGTTGAGTGAAAAAAAAGAGGTTTGCCGCGCGCACACATTTCTTTTTGGATGGTGGATGGTCGTTATCAGATTAAATTGATGAATTCATTTCCGCGGAAATTCCGGATTCAGAGATAGATCCAGATTTATACGAATTGGCGAAACCCAATAATAACATAACCAACCACAACCCCACTTCGGTTTGTATGTCTGACAATATAGTAAATGCACGAAACAATACCCATGTGCTTTTTTTCGGAAACGCAAACTGGATATTATGGATATCCACTCTATCGGCGTCGCTCACTGGACGACAATGGTAGAACATTCAGCATTTAATTTAGAGGAGTGAATATCGAAGTTGAACACACATAATTCGCATTCAAAACTCATAATAACGTTGAATATTGCAGTTTGGTGAAATCGATCAATTCATGTACGTTTTCCGACTGTTGTACATCTCCCAATTCATTTAAGAAGGCCAAAGAGTGACATTGACGAGTTTTTACTTACTTTTAATTGCATCAGTGATCCGTTTACGAGAAATTTGGAAGTGCCTTGATATTATACATGGAGTGCTTCGTCGAAGAAATGGGCACACAAAAAGCAACGCCAAGCAATAGATGGACATCAATATTTGTTCTCAACTAATGCATTAGGACTAATTTATACAATCCATCCGAAAAACGACAATTACTTCTACCTTTGGTTGTTATTGATTAATGTACGCGGTTAAACTTCATTTGAGTGATTACGAATGGTACGGTGTGTGAATGGTACGGTATACGGGTGCAACTGTTTGAGAAGCAAGCCAGCAATTACAAATGCTGGAACACGATAATCACTGGAATCAAACGATGGACGATGCGATAGCTACACCGTATGCCACTGAAGTTCATACACTTCGTCTTGGCAATGAATACGAAGCCCCGAATTATCCAGTGGGATTTCTAAAACCAATGGAGAGGCTTGGTATGCCGCCGCATCATTTGCGTCTCACAGTTGGATCATTCTTATGTTTCGCAATCTTCATGCGCCGAAACTGTGTAATGGAACCCCACTGATTGTGACACAGCTATCGAATACAAGGGGGCTGAAAGCTTGATTCTACGAATTGCTTTGAGTTCCAACGGTTTGCCGTTCAGTTGAAAATTGCGTTTGCGATGACAATAATTAGGACACAAAGATAGTCGCTAGTAGTGTGTGGCCTAAATCTAGAAATACTATGGTTTTCACTCGACCAGATATACGTGTAGCAAAAAATTTTGATTATCAAGATGCATTACGTATACATTGAAAACAAAAATGTAGAAAAATCGCAAATAAATTATTTTTCATACAATATAATTTTAACTTTCCGTCCATTTGCTTGCGGGGTCAGCTAGTTCCTTATAATTATTTCACTTTACAAAATAAAAAATTAAGTTCTAATGAAGTTATTGCAGTTAAACATGCGTAAGTAATATTTTTGAAATATAAACTCTTTTCCAAAGACAGGCGAAATCGGACCATCACTTTATAAGTAATAGCATCAATACTTGATACCGAAAGTTTGGGTAAGACTTTAAAATATATTATTGAAATTCGGAGATAGTCTTTTCCTGATAATACCCTTAAGTTTAAATAGTATAATGTCTGGTCCATATTTAGCATCCATGTACCTAAAACTTATGTGAATATGTGGTTATTACAACTGAACCTAAATCATTGTCGAAGTTTTTAAACCCACCTCTTTACACGATAATCCGTTTTCAGCTAATAGGGCTGACTAAATAATTATGACTTGTCTTCAGAAACGCATCAATAGCCAAGCAAACACGACGCAACCATCACCTCCCACTATATTGGTGGAACGACAGGATTACCAAACTGCGAAAAGAATGCCAGCAAGCCAGATGTTTATTTCAAATGTCACGTGGCACCTCTCGACAAAGACTCCTTCAAAGACTGTTCAAGGACAAAAGGAAACCATTTAAGCTATCTACTAAGAGAAGCAAGCTTTCTAAAACTCTGCGACGACGGTGAAGACAATGTCTAGGGACTAGTATATAATGGAGAAATTCCATTCTCGTGAGGAAATACCAGTCTCTCCCTCATTTCTGGCCAGAATAGAATCGGCAGTCTTTCCAACGCGACACCAACTTTATGATGAGATTATGAAAGTAGCCAAAGATATACCTATATTTTCAAAAGAACTAGTTCGGTCAAACCCATCTAAAGCTCCGGAACCAGTTGGAATGCTTAATATAGTGCTGAAAACAGCGACTACTAAAAACATGGCCACTCCGCTAGAAAAATCTTTGAGCGAGTTAAACATTTATGTGGGATTGCTACCCTGACCTGACCTGCGCACGCGTTCAACTCTAAACATACACCCTGAATAAAAGGACCTAACGAAAGCTATGAACACCGACAGCAAGGTTAAAAAGATAGAGACTTGATTTTGAAACTTCATAGAAAACGGACGTGCCCTTCAAAGAATATTTGTTAAAAAAAACTAATTTTTATACATATCACTGAGTGATTAATCAATCGTTGTTTAGCCGGTTTTAATAAATAAAACATTTTATACATTTTACAAAAATTAAGGTGTTTAATTTAAACAAAGTCCCCCACAAATGGTGTCAGAAGTGGGATGGACTTAATTTGCACGCAAATTGAAGGAAAAGTGTCGTGCTAAATGTACGCGATAATGTATAAAAACTTTGGTGCGCATAAAAATATGTAATTATTTATACGTTCTTAAAAACAAAAGGTGACTTTGCGTAGGAGTAAAATTTTGTGAGACGCAATTATGTACTGAGAGTATATAGCAGAGATAATGAGATGTCCAACTCTTCTCTCACTGGAACTGCTAAACGTCAAAACCACCTAAACTTTGACAGTTGACTAGATTGGGGAGGTTTTGAATGACTGAGACGGCCAGATTGAATTTATAGCAAATATATATGTGAACGGAGGAATTTGTTGCCACCGTTCAAGATCGCTAAAAAAAATGTAAAACAATGAAAATCAAAGAAAATGCGAAATTTAAATATATTTCATGAAGCGTTTTGTAATTTGATGCACATTAGAATTAATTTTCAATTACAAATTATTAAAAACATCCTTAATTCACCTTATTAAGTACTGAAATATCGAAAGTCAGTTATTTTAATATACCATAAAATCATAAAAAAGGATTTAAGTAGTTTCGCCATATATTAAAAGTTCAATATAAAATAATTTGCAATCGTTATTATTGTTGGGTGTTTTAATTTAAAGTGCCCAAAAATTCTTATTTTGTTCGATCTGGCCATAATGGAAAATGTTATAAAAACGCTTATTTTTAGGCGCTCTCACACTGGAATAAGTTGGGCATCCCATTATCCCTGGTATATAGACATAGTGTTGAGTTGTATTTGTGAAGCATAATATGAACAAAGAGTTCAGTTGACAACTATTGACTAGCGCTGTGGTGATGCGTTAGTGGTTAAAGCTGATTTTACGGTACAGTGCTGTGTAGATGCGCTGGTGGTGATTTAAGATCAGCGTATGATAACTATTGACAAGTTTTTCGGACTAGCACAGTGGTGATACTTCAGTGGCAAAAACTGCTGTTGTTGTTTAATGCAGTATAGATGCGTTGGTGGTGATTTAAGTGTGGCGGTTGATAGCAGCGTAGACAGTGCAGAAAAAATTGTAAGCAGAGAAGCTGTGGATGAAGCGGTCAGCAATATGATACAGTAGCAGTAAGAATGACTATATATAAACATAAGCAGAAGACCGGTACGAGTTAAGTAATTAAAGAAAGAAGTTGTGTTAAAAATTGTCAAAAGAGAAGCATTTTATAAAATTACAGAGTAATGTAAAATATTTTGTTAACATAGAATACCGAAATTAATCTATATATATAAAAATGAAACCCGTTTTCCGTTGTCACGTCATCACGCGTGAATGGCTTTACCGATTTCACAAATTCTTTTTTTGTTGTATTTGTTATTATTAGGAGAAGGTTCTTATGTAAGAAAAAAATACGAAAGTTGCCATAAAACCCCTAAAAACAGCCCTTTTCTTATTCCCATACAAACGTTTTATTTTGTACATATGTACATATGTAAAAGTAAAACGAATGATTATTTGTTAGTAACGCTAAGGCTCGAGAACGGCTGAACCAATCTTCATGACATTTTCAGAAGTTGTTCGATGTGGATCTGGAAAGGTTTAGAAATAAACAAACCTTATATAAAATTGGAAATTTACAAAAAGTAACTTTTTTCCATACAATTTTTTTCTTTTGTTTTTCAATATTTTGATTTGTAAATTATTTGAATCGTTCAATTTCGGCCGCTTGCTATTTTATTCCGGCTAGTTAAAAGAAAAATTATTGAAAATTATTCAGTGAAAACTTTAGGTATGTTTAAGACGAAGTGATCAATTACAGATTATTACGAAGCCAATAAGAGGTCTCGCTAATATCGGTCAGCGTTCTTTTTGCCATCAACGTGTGGTACACCAAGGTACATGAACGAGTACTCCCAGGATATGATGACATACGTGTGGAACTATGGATCGCAGTCAATCAGCAAGCGATAGTCACGATGTCACAGCACGACTTTTCAAACAACGGCTTCTATGTTTGATGGACTTTATCTTGAAGCAACGTATGTATGTATATATGGTAATCTGTTAAGTTGCAAACAAGAGGTTTGCCGCACGCACACATTCTTCTTTGAGTGGTGGATAGTGGTTACACCAGATCAAATTTATGATTAAACGAAGTAATGAAAACCAATATGGTTCATGGACCTTGCGAACACCAAAATGCCACTTCATTTGGTTTGACAATAAATGCACGAAACACGATACATGTGCTTTTCCTTCGGAAACGCAAACTGCAAATGATGGATATCCACTCTATCGTCGTAGCTCACCAGCTGAAAATAATAGAACATTTATCGTTCAAGTTAGAGATGGTGAATATGGTTGTTTAACTCACATTCAAAACTCAGGTCAATGTTGAATGTTGCAGTTTGGTGAAATCAATCAAATACGTTTGCAAATACGCCACCAAAGAAAGCAACATGGCGATTACTGGCCTTGAACGAGATGAGATCAGCAAGTATCAAATGAGTCGATACGTGAACTGCAATAAAGCGCTTTGTAGAATATTTACTTTTCAATTCATGGAAGTTTTCCAACTGTTGTGTGTCTCTAGGTTCAACTTCAATTAAGTCATTGCGTATTGTGAATGGTACAGTGTGTGTAACTTTTTGAGAAGTATGCCAACGATTGCAATTGCTGGAACATGATCATCACTGGAAACAAACCATGGACAATGCGATAGCTACTTCGCATACTTTTCGCAAAGATCGTTTCGACATATCAGCCTTCAAATTCACGCCAATTACGAGATACGAAAAAAATTACATTGCCGAAGATATTTTACATCGTATTCGCTAAGAATTGGAAATGGGCAAATTACGATCGTCTTGACAATGAGACGAAGTCGTGAATTATCCGGTAGAATTTCTAAATTTTTTGGAGAGGCTCAAGTGGTCTCAAAGTTGGATCTGTCATTATTATGTTTCGCAATCTTCATGCGCCGAAACTGTGCAATGGAACCCGAGCTATCGAATACAAGGGGGCAGAAGCCTTGATTATACGAATTCTTTTGTGTTCCAACGATTTGTCATTTCAGTTCAAACCTATTCAGTTTCCAGGGAAATGGCATTTGAAATGGCATAAATCTGGAAATGCGTTTTTCACACGGCAAGATATACGTGGCGTGTTCACGAGTTCGAAGCCCATCCTCTCTGTACATTTACGCACCAGAAAGGAAACCAAAAAAATTTTGTTTATCAAGTTGCGCTACATTAAAAAAATTAAAAATTAAATGATTTTCAGCACAATATAAATTTAACTTTCTTTTCATTTCGAAACACTTAACTTCACGCGGGAAAACGGCTGCAGGGTCAGCTAGTTGAAAGAAATTTTTTGTTCAGCTGCATCAAAATTTAGTATTGTTGATAATATGTCTTCAATTTGTTTAATAAAGTCTGTTAATTGGTTCGGATCTCGTCCATCAAATACTGCAGTTCCATTATTACAGTTCTAAGTGAGTTGAAAAAATAGTATGATTATGATTATTTGATGTGGAAATAATAAAAAAAATATTCGTATTTATTTTGATTCAATTTAGTTTTATGCATAGCTGTTAAATCATGATTACGATTAGTAATCGGTTAGATTATTTTCTAAAAAGAATCGTAATGATTATTTAATTGTGCGTTTGAAATATTAGGATTACGTAATGATTACGATTATAAAGAATCAAAAAATAGTAAGGATTATTATAAATTAATGAAAATAATCAAAAATAATAAAAAATAATCAAAATAAATAATTGATTCTTTTCAGCGATTCCTTTTGATTATTTTTGATTACTTTCAATCCAAAATACCAAATAACTTTTCTCTTTAAATTTTAAGACATTTTTTTATTAAAATTTTTTAAATTGTTTTTTGTATAATCTGAGCCTCAGATTCTGTGATATATGCATTTATATTTATATATGTATATATATTATATTATTATAAATACTATATTATAAATGATGATATTTTTGCTATTATTAATAGAAATTCAGCCATTCAATTTAATCAGCCCCATCGCGAAATTTCCCAGTTCTGATCATCAGAATAATCTTCAATGAGCGTAGCTGATATTTACAACTGTATGAAAAACAATAATGCTGAAGGGAGTAGTGTTAGAATTCAAGAACGGTTGTTAACTTGTTGGTACGCTTACGTTAACGTTACGTTACATTTTGTTGCCTTTAATACTCCCCTGACATCCTCAGCACTAGTAGAGAGGCTATTTTTCTTTGCGGGGATAGTGAACAGTCCAAGGCGCCAGTCAATGTCGAACTTATCATTTGAGAAATTGGTGTTATTGAAAGCAAATTCTAATTAGAGTTAATGTATATTTTTCTTGTTATTTTGTTATAAATGAATTTTTTTATTTTTTTGTGTTACATTTAGTTATTATGTCTTGATTCAAGACTCTTGAATATCTTTATTTGTTGTATAGAATTGAATAAAAAAATTTATTAAAAATTAAAAAATACAAAAAGATCAAAGTTGTTTGTTTTGGATTGAAAACAATCAAAAAGGATTAAAAATAATCAAAAAGAATCGCTGAAAAGAATCAATTATTTATTTTGATTATTTTTAATTATTTTTGATTCTTTTCAGTAATCCAGAGTAATCCTGATTATTTTTTGATTACTTGTAATCTTAATCATTACGTAATCTACTTGGGATCAAGATAATCGTAATATAATCAATTATTTCACTCTCAAATACAAAGTAATCAGATTACTAATAATTACGATTAGTAATCAAAACTTAACAGGTATGGTTTTATGTAAGAAGTTCCTCCTACTAGGTATTTTAATTGATCTTGTAAAGTTTGAGAGGTGCTGTCTACTGTTGCAGTAAAGACACCTTTCTAACAGTTTGAAAATAAATCTAGTCGAGACACATTAACAATTTTATGATTTTTGGAGTCACTGTTCTAGTGAAATATTATTATTTGACTTCGATTTTGCACAGAGTGTTGCAATACGCGCGATTAAATTTTTAGTTTACACTATTGTGCGAAAATTTTTACACATTTTTTTGTATTTTCTTACTTACTATACAAAATTTTAATATATTTTTATATATATCTATTTTTGTTACTCGTATTTGTTCTGCTGTTGCTTTTGTTGTAATTGCTGCTACTGCTGCTTTATTGTTGTTGTTAATATTTGTTGGTTTTATAGTTTGCATCCAAACTCAAGTAACCACTACCTTTGTACAAATGTTTTTCAGTAAAAATCACACTTTATTTATTTATATATTTTGAAAGCTCATTATTTGCTGATATTGTTTAAGGTTCACTTGCTGCGCATTCAACACGAAATTTGTTAAACATTTTTATAATATTTTAGCAGTGTTTTTGTATAGTTAGTTTGTATAGTATATTATTTTTTTCCACAATTCTATTAATATTTCCACTTTTTTCTTTGCACTATTAATGCCGTTGCTTTCACTAGCTTCCCAAAAATTGTTAGTTTATGAGTGCGTTATCAACTCTCTTCCAATTGATTATTTGTGAATTCTTGGCTTCCTCGACTCCAATTTTGGTTCACTTATTTAAGAAATATTGACGCTTGATGTTGCTTGATTTTTAAGTCCTCGTCGCCAGTCTTGTGTAAAGAACTCAAGCTTCTTTGCTTGGCTCTTTATTTCCACTTCGAAATTAAAATAAAAGAAACGAGCTTCCTTGCTTAGTTCTATACTTCAACTGAACCAATCTTTATTTCAATCTGTGCATCTTACATTCTAACTTGTTGTGCGCGCAGGCACTTATACATTTGTTTATACTTACATACATACTATACACGCAATTGCATGCATGCCAGAAGATTTTTTTTTTAATTTTTACCATTTTTCGGAAAGCAATGGTTCATATAATGCAGAATAATCACGCATATGTGGCTCTGAGAATGCTTTTTTACATTCTCTGTGTGACTTTGTATATTTTTCTTCAAATCATTTCTATTTATTTATTCCCCCATGAATTCAGTCGTTTTACATATATTTTTGCCAATGAACGTGCTCATTTCTGCTAAATAGCAGCGATAATGGTGAATTCCTTACCACAATGCTATCAGCTCTGTTAGCCGTCAAATCGAACATCATACAGAATTCAATTTGCACCTTCTCTATGCTTTAAGTTCTCTGGCTCAACAACCGCGCCGCTAGTTCTCCTCTCTTCAGAATGGATAAGGAAGCGAAGAAAATGGGTATGGTGGTGTACGAGGGCAAGATCAAATATCTTCTGTCACCAAACAAACAGTCGTCGCATATTAACAGCAACAACCATGCCAGCCTCGAATGCCAACGCAGAATAACTCTTGCCAACAACATGGACCATGACAACATCTAATGAGTCGACGTTACGAGTTTTCGAGAGAAAGGTTCTGCGGATTATTTATGGTCCTTTGCGCGTTGGCCACAGCGTATATCGCTTTCAATGGAACGATGAGCTGTATGAGATATCGACATAGTTCAGGGATTTAAAAAACAGCTGCTACCCTGGATAGAGCAAGAAAAGACTGGGGCGCTGCTATTTCCTCAGGTTTTACCGCGTAAGCAGTGTCTACGCAGGTAAAGTAGAAGGAGAATTATATTAATTTACTAATTTTTAATATTCACACAATTTGTAGATGTATATTGATTAAACAATAATATTTTCAATTAATTAATTTATAATTATTAGTATAAGGTAATTAAAATATAATAAAATAAATTGTTAAGCAATTTTCGGGAACATAACAGCTACAGCAGCTAATTGTTCGTCCAAAAATGCTGTACAATATTCCATTTGTCGTGCAAAACGTTCACCCAACATTTGTAACATATTTTTTGTTCTGTATTGGTTATTAACATAATTGTACTAGTTTCCGACGGATAATGCAATGTGCAAGGTATTTGTTTATGCTACTTCCTTATTTCATTCAATGCATTTATTAAGTATGTGCCGTCTGTGTGGAAAGTACCCCTACAAGCAACTCCATGGTATTTATTCAAGGCGTCGCCTCAATATGACCCTCCGAAAAATCACTGATTTTCCCAATTTTTTTTTTTTTTTTTTAATGTTGTAATTAACTAATCGCTTCGGTTTTTTATAATTAAATGCATTCATGACGAATACAAAATGATTTTTTATATATATTTATTGGATGTATAATAGTTAAATAAATTGTTGAAATGACACGTAAAAAAGGCTCCTGTACGATATCCCCGATTGCGATGATTTTTATCTAAAACAAAAATTTCAAATTTGAATTTCGCGCTATGGCGAGTTTTTATTTTTTTTTTTGAAATTTAAAAAATAGGAAGATTAAAAAAAAGGCTTCCATAGCGCGATAGAGAATGGCGTTAAAAATGTTCTTTTCAAATTTGGAACTAGATATCTTCAAAACTCTTCCTTGAAAGTGGAAGCCATTTTGAAAAATGCCATTCTGAGAAAAACGCGTTCAAAGAATGGAATTGCTTAGTTCATTACTCTGTTCCCTTTCTACAAGAAACGCTGTAGTGACCGTAATAATTTGAATTTTGGTTTAAAAATTTTAGAGAATGTTTATTACAGTGTATACGATCCGATAATGCAAAAAAAATCGACTTTTCGAAAATTGCACACTTAGACGATTTCTTAAAGCCTTCATACGATAATCTTCGGAACCCACTTAACAGTTGGGACACTGTCTAAATTGTTGCAACCTTGGTGTTGTTAGATCTTATTCTGGAAAAGGCACTATATACAAATGTATTGTTATTGGTCAAGCAACGCACATTTTCTACAACTGTTTCCAATGGGTGCATACATGTGGGATTACAATTAATATTCGAATTTTATCATAATTAATAATGGGCAACCACTTATTCGAACATCGAATAGTGGATTCGAAATAGTGGAACAAAAGAACTTTGTAGGCGGTAATAGCAGGAACAGTGAAAAACGTAGAATCGTGGCCCGTGTCAGCTGATACGACCTATCTTGCTTCGGCCGAGCAAGTGTGTGGAGGTAAGGCAAGTTCGGAAGGGCTGGGGAAAGAGGTCGATATAAAGCAAAAGGACAGGGTATGTCGTGGCAAAGGCTTCAATGATGAGAATGAATCTAAATTTTTGGGTGGAAAAGAGATGCAATTGGATGATTAATCGGATAAAGTAGAGTTTTCACATTTAGAGGATTCTGACGAAGCGTTCGTGAAAACGTTAATAAATAACCTCAGAAACCGATAAGTGTGCCAGTTCAATTAAAAATAATTTTGACAGACGAAAAACCGGTTTTAAATATTAACGCGGATGAGACATGTGGACGCACTAAGTCGCGTATATTTTTTACTGATTGAAGCTTTCTTTAGATTGGAGAAAGCTCAATGACAAAGACGATTGGATTAGGGCAGTAAGTGAAGCATTAGAAAATGGACCCTATAAGAAGTTTTACATAAGAAAGGAGTTACACAGTATATTACGATCCCAATAAGAAGTTGTTAGTTGTACCAGAGGGCACGGAAGTTATAAGATAGCACGCAAGAAAGAACATTTTGCGATCAGAAAACAGAAAAGGTTTTAAATAAGAATTATTACATACCAAATGAAATAGTAAAAGTAGGAGGTATATGAAGGAGCCAACAAGACCACTACAGTTGCAGAAAATATAAAGAAAGAAGTTAGTTATTCGAGGGCGAATAACTTGTCACGACGGCCAATTGTAGAATTAGAATTATTATCCGTATTTTATCATAAGTAAAAAATAATGGGGCGCCACTTTTTCGAACATCGAATAGTGGATTCGAAATAGTGGACTACAAGAACTTTGTGGGGGGTAAGGCTTACCGCCCATCAAAGTGCGGAAAGTATGGCCATTCCTGATTATACTTAACTCCGTGGTGTAAAGAAGTAACGCCTCGTCAAAGGTCAATCGCTTCAGGTCAAAGACAACTGCAATATTCCAGTTTTCCCGTAAGGTATAGCGTGTAAAGACAATTTCAATATTCCAGTTTGATTATACAAAGTATACAGTGTAAAGTTAACTTGTATTATTATAATATACTAAATAAGTACTTATAAAGCATAAAGCGTAAATAGAATTCGTATAAGTACTATTCCTATATAAGCAAGAAAAACCGTGGATTTAATAAAATAAACATATGTTTAAAAAAAAAACAATGCGTATTTTATTTTAGGATGGAGGATGGAGTCATGTGCAGGTGAGGAAAGTTCTCTGATCGTCATTCACTTGGGAGTGGCAAGAAACGATTCTTTTACATATGACTCAATCAGCTCACGACTTCCGGTCTTTGACCAAGTATGCTCTGGGTAGCCTAAGAACATCCGTTTGAATGCGAGCTAAAGTGAGATAGGGTTGTGCGCAACGTAAAATAAACCCCTCCAATGAAGAAACCACAACAGCCTCGGATGAGAGACCCCCCTTTTGATGACGCCCATGGCAAACGAAATAATGACTACGCATTAAGGGCATGCACTTGGAAGGTCTCTTATATGGGAAGGTGCCGCTGCCCAGCTGGTTGGTGTCCTCGTAAAAACAAAGCCTGACATCACCGCCGTCCAAGAAATGCGATGGACGGGACAAGGACAGAGACGAGTAGGTCCTTGTGACATTTACTACAGTGTCCATACAAAGGAGCGCAAGTTTGGTGTGGAATTCGTGATGGGAGAGAGACTCCGTCGCCGAGTACTATCATTCACTGCGCTGAAAGAACGTCTAGCCACAATCCGCATCAAAGCGACGTTCTTCAACATATCGCTGATTTGCGCCCACTCCCCGACGGAAGAGAAGGACGATGTGACCAAAGATGCCTTTTATGAGTGCTTGGAGAACTCTTATGAGAGCTGCCCCGCCACGATGTCAAAATCGTGCTTGGCGACTTTAACGCCAGGGTGGCAAAGAAGGTATCTTTGGCACTACGGTCGGTAAATTCAGCCTCCACGACGAAACATCCCTAAATGGGTTGAGGCCGATCGACTTC
>CM050326.1:92203826-92238723 GCA_027475135.1 Bactrocera correcta
ACTGAAGTCTACATCCAGCCTTAACGGTATAACGGCAGTGCATTTAGAGGAACCCCGTTATCTTATATTTAGGTATAAATTCGACTTTCTTGTATATAAACATTAAGCAAGCTATATCGAAATGCTTCAAATCATTAGTTTAACATATTTAAGTTAATTAACCTTCTTTATCCTACTGAAGTTTACATAAAGCCATAACGGTATAACGGCAGTGCATTTGGAAGAATTCCGTAATCTTATATTTAGGTATAAAGTCGATTTTCTTGTATATACACATTTAGCAATCGATACCGAAATGCTTCAAATCATTAGTTTAACATATTTAAGTTAATTTACCCTCTCTATCTTACTGAAGTCAACATAAAGCCTTAACTTCATAACGGCAGTGCATTTAGAAGAATTCCGTAATCTTATATTTAGGTATAAATTCGATTTTGTTGTATACACACAATTAGCAATCGATATCGAGATGCTTCAACTCATTAGTTTAACATATTTAAGTTAATAAACCTTCTTTAACGAACTGAAGTTGGCATAAAGCCATGGCGGCATAACGGCAGTGCATATAGAAGAATTCCGATATCTTATATTTAGGTATAAATTCGATTTTCTTGTATATACACATTTAGCAAGCGATATCGAAATGCCTCAAATCATTAGTTTAACATACTTAAGTTAATTAACCTTCTTTATCCTACTGAAGTTTACATAAAGCCATAACGGTATAACGGCAGCGCATTTGGAAGAATTCCGTGACCTTATATTTAGGTATAAATTCGATTTTCTTTTATACACACGTTTAGCAATCGATATCGAAATGCTTCAAATCCTTAGTTTAACATATTTAAGTTAATTAACCTTCTTTAACGTATTGAAGTTGATATAAAGCCATGGCGGCATAACGGTTGTGCATTTAGAAGAATTCCGTAATCTTATATTTAGGTATAAACTCGATTTTGTTGTATATACATATTTAGCAATCGATATCGAGATGCTTCAACTCATTAGTTTAACGTATTAAGTTAATAAACATTTTTTAGCTTACTGAAGTCTACATAAAGCCTTAACGATATAACGGCAGTGCATTTAGAAGAATTCCGATATCTTATATTTAGGTATAAATTCGATTTTCTTGTATATACACATTTAGCCATCTATATCGAAATGTCTCAAATCATAAGTTTAACATATTTAAGTTAATAAACCTTCTTTAACGCACTGAAGTCTACATAAAGCCTTAACGGAATAACTGCATTGCATTTAGAAGAATTCCGTAATTTCATATTTAGTTATAAATTAGACTTTCTTGTATATATGCATTTAGAAATCGATATCGAAGTGCTTCAAATCATTAGTTTAACATATTTAAGTTAATTAACCTTCTTTAACGTATTGAGGTTGATATAGAGCCATGGCGGCAGAACGACAGTGCATGTAGAAAAATTCCGTAATCTTATATTTAGGTATAAAGTCGATTTTCTTGTATATACACATTGAGCTATCGATATCGAAATGCTTCAAATCTTTTGTTTAACATTATAAGTTAATAAACATTTTTTAGCTTACTGCAGTCTACATAAAGCCTTAACGGTATAACGGCAGTGCATTTAGAAGAATTCCGTAATGTTATAATTTTATATTTATGTATAAAGTCGACTTTCTTGTATTTGCACATTTAGCAATCGATATCGAATTGCTTCAAACCATTAGTTTAACATATTTAAAATAATTAATCTTCTTTATCGTATTGAAGGTGATACAAAGCCATGGCGGCATAACGACAGTACATTTGGAAGAATTCCGTAATCTTATATTTAGGTATAAAGTCGATTTTCTTGTATATACACATTTAGCAATCGATATCGAAATGCTTCAAATCATAAGTTTAACATATTTAAGTTACTTAGACCTATTTGTCTTACTGAAGTCTACAAAAGCCTTAACGGCATAACGGCAGTGCTTTTGGAAGAGTTCCGTAACCTAATATTTAGTTATAAAGTCGATTTTGTTGTATATACGTATTTAGCAATCGATAACGAAATGCCTCAAGTCATTAGCTCAACATATTTAAGTTAACATATTTAAGTTAATTAACCTTCGTTATCTTACTGAGGCTTACATAAAGCCATAACCGTATAACGGCAGTGCATTTGGAAGAATTCCGTAAACTTATATTTAGGTATAAAGTCGATTTTCTTGTATGTACACATTTAGCAAGGGATATCGAAATGCTTCAAATCATTAGTTTAACATATTTAAGTTAATTAACCTTCTTTAACGTATTGAAGTTGATATAAAGCCATGGCGGCATAACGGCAGTGCATTTAGAAAAATTCCGTAATCTTATATTTAGGTATAAATTCGATTTTCTTGTATATACACATTTAGCAATCGATATCGAAATGCTTCAAATCATTAGTTTAACATATTTAAGTTAATTTACCCTCTCTATCTTACTGAAGTCAACATAAAGCCTTAACTTCATAACGGCAGTGCATTTAGAAGAATTCCGTTATCTTATATTTAGGTATAAATTCGATTTTCTTGTATGTACACATTTAGAAAGCGATATCGAATTGCTTCAAATCATTAGTTTAACATATTTAAGTTAATTTACCTTCTTTAACGTATTGAAGTCTACATAAAGCCTTAACGGTATAACTGCAGTACATTCAGAAGAATTCCGTAATTTTCTATTAAGGTATAAAGTCGATTTTCGTGTATTTACATATTTAGGAATCGATATCGAAATGCTTCAAATCATAAGATTAAAATATTTAAATTAATTTACCCTCTCTATCGTACTGAAGTCAACATAAAGCCTCAACTTCATAACGGCAGTGCATTTAGAAGAATTCCGTTATCTTATATTTAGTTATAAATTCGATTTTCTTGTATATACACATTTAGCAATCGATATCGAAATGCTACAAATCATAAGTTTAACATATTTAAGTTAACATATTTAAGATAATTAACCTTCATTATCTTACTGAGGCTTACATAAAGCCATAACGGTATAACGGCAGTGCATTTGGAAGATTTCCGTAATCTTATATTTAGGTATGAAGTCGATTTTGTTGTATATACTCATTTAGTAATCGATATCGAGATGCTTCAACTCATTAGTTTAACGTATTAAGTTAATAAACATTTTTTAGCTTACTGAAGTCTACATAAAGCCTTAACGGTATAACGGCAGTGCATTTAGAAGAGTTCCGTTATCTTATATTTAGGTATAAATTCGATTTTCTTGTATATATACATTCAGCAAGCGATATCGAAATGCCTCAAATCATTAGTTTAACATACTTAAGTTAATTAACCTTCTTTATCTTACTGAAGTTGATATAAAGCCATAACGGTATAACGGCAGTGCATTTGGAAGAATTCCGTAATCTTATATTTAGGTATAAAGTCGATTTTGTTGTATTTACACATTTAGCAATCGATATCGAGATGCTTCGACTCATTAGTTTAACATATTATATTAATAAACATTTTTTAGCTTACTGAAGTCTACATAAAGCCTTAACGGTATAATTCCGTTATCTTATATTTAGGTGTAAATTCGATTTTCTTGTATATACACATTTAGCAAGCGATATCGAAATGCATCAAATCATTACTTTAACATATTTAAGTTAATTAACCTTCTTTATCCTACTGAAGTTTACATAAAGCCATAACGGTATAACGGCAGTGCATTTGGAAGAATTCCGTAACCTTATATTTAGGTATAAAGTCGATTTTGTTGTATATACACATTTAGCAATCGATATCGAGATGCTTATACTCATTAGCTTAACATATTTAAGTTAATAAACTTTCTTTAACGATCTAAGTTTGGCATATAGCCACGGCGGTATTACGGCAGTGCATGTAGAAGAATTCCGTAATCTTTTATTTAGGTATAAATTCGATTTTCTTTTATATACACATTTAGATATCGATATCGAAATGCTTCAAATCATTAGTTTAGCATATTAAATTAATAAACATTTTTTAGCTTACTGAAGTCTACATAAAGCCTTAACGGTATAACGGCAGTGCATTTAGAAGAATTCCGTTATCTTATATTTAGGTATAAAATGGATAACGAAATGCTTCAAGTCATTAGTTTAACATATTTAAGTTAATTAACTTTCTTTAACGATCTGAATTTGGCATATAGCCGCGACAGCATTACGGCAGTGCATGTAGAAGAATTCCGTAATCTTTTATTTAGGTATAAAGTCGATTTTCTTTTATATACACATTTAGATATCGATATCGAAATGCTTCAAATCATTAGTTTAACATATTAAGTTAATAAACATTTTTTAGCTTACTGAAGTCTACATCCAGCCTTAACGGTATAACGGCAGTGCATTTAGAGGAACCCCGTTATCTTATATTTAGGTATAAATTCGACTTTCTTGTATATAAACATTAAGCAAGCTATATCGAAATGCTTCAAATCATTAGTTTAACATATTTAAGTTAATTAACCTTCTTTATCCTACTGAAGCTTACATGAAGCCATAACGGTATAACGGCAGTGCATTTGGAAGAATTCCGTAATCTTATATTTAGGTATAAAGTCGATTTTCTTGTATATACACATTTAGCAATCGATATCGAAATGCTTCAAATCATAAGTTTAACATATTTAAGTTAATTAACCTTCTTTAACGTATTGAAGTTGATGTAAAGCCATGGCAGCATAACGACAATACATTTGAAAGAATTCCGTAGACTTATATTTATGCATAAAGTTGATTTTCTTGTATATACACATTTAGCAATCGATATCGAAATGTTTCAAATCATTAGTTTAACATATTTAAGTTAATAAACCTTCTTTATCGAACGGAAGTTGGCAGTGCATTTGGAAGAATTCCGTAATCTTATATTTAGGTATAAAGTCGATTTTCTTGTATATACACATTAAGCAATCGATATCGAAACGCTTCAACTCATTAGTTTAACATATTTAAGTTAATAAACCTTCTTTAACGATCTGAAGTTGGCATAACGGCAGTGGATGTAGAAGAATTCCGTAATCTTATATTAAGGTATAAAGTCGACTTTCTTGTATACACACATTGAGCTATCGATATCGAAATGCTTCAAATCTTTTGTTTAACATTATAAGTTAATAAACATTTTTTAGCTTACTGAAGTCTACATAAAGCCTTAACTGTATAACGGCAGTGCATTTAGAAGAATTCCGTAATGTTATAATTTTATATTTAGGTATAAAATCGACTTTCTTGTATTTGCACATTTAGTAATCGATATCGAATTGCTTCAAACCATTAGTTTAACATACTTAAAATAATTAAGCTTCTTTAACGTATTGAAGGTGATACAAAGCCATGGCGGCATAACGACAGTACATTTGAAAGAATTCCGTAATCTTATATTTAGGTACAAAAGCCGATTTTCTTGTATATACACATTTAGCAATCGATATCGAAATGCTTCAAATCATAAGTTTAACATATTTATGTTAATTAACCTTCTTTATCTTACTGAAGCTTACATGAAGCCATAACGGTATAACGGCAGTGCATTTGGAAGAATTCCCTAAACTTATATTTAGGTATAAAGTCGAATTTGTTGTTTATACACATTTAGCAATCGATATCGAGATGCTTCAACTCATTAGTTTAACATATTTAAGTTAATAAACCTTCTTTAACGAACTGAAGTTGGCATAAAGCCATGGCGCATGTAGAAGAATTCCGTTATCTTATATTTAGGTATGAATTCGATTTTCTTGTATATACTCATTTAGCAATCGATATCGAAATGCTTCAAATCATAAGTTTAACATATTTAAGTTAATAAACGTTCTTTAACGCACTGAAGTCTACATAAAGCCTTTACGGTATAACTGCAGTGCATTCAGAAGAATTCCGTAATTTTCTATTTAGGTATAAAGTCGATTTTCTTGTATTTACAAATTTAGGAATCGATATCGAAATGCTTCAAATCATTAGATTAACATATTTAAGTTAATTAACCCTCTCTATCTTACTGAAGTCTACATAAAGCCTTAACTTCACAACGGCAGTGCATTTAGAAGAATTAGGTAATCTTATATTCAGGTATAAAGTCGATTTTCTTGTATTTACACATTTAGCAAGCGATATCGAATTGCTTCAAATCATTAGTTTAACATATTCAAGTTAATTAACCTTCTTTAACGTATTGAAGTTGATATAAAGCCATGGCGGCATAACGGCAGTGCATTTAGAAGAATTCCGTAATCTTATATTTAGGTATAAATTCGATTTTCTTTTATATACACATTTAGCAATCGATACCGAAATGCTTCAAATCATTAGTTTAACATATTTAAATTGATTAACCTTCTTTATCTTACTGAAGTTTACATAAAGCCATAACGGTATAACGGAAGTGCATTTGGTAGAATTCCGTAATCTTATATTTAGGTATAAAGTCGATTTTGTTGTATATACATATTAAGCAATTGATATCGAGATGCTTCAACTCATTAGTTTAACGTATTAAGTTAATAAACATTTTTTAGCTTACTGAAGTCTACATAAAGCCTTAACGGTATAACGGCAGTGCATTTAGAAGAATTCCGTTATCTTATATTTAGGTATAAATTCGATTTTCTTGTATATACACATTTAGCAAGCGATATCGAAATGCCTCAAATCATTAGTTTAACATACTTAAGTTAATTAACCTTCTTTATCCTACTGAAGTTTACATAAAGCCATAACGGTATAACGGCAGTGCATTTGGAAGAATTCCGTAACCTTATATTTAGGTATAAATTCGATTTTCCTTTATATACACATTTAGCAATGCTTCAAATCATTAGTTTAACATATTTAAGTTAATTAACCTTCTTTATCTTACTGAAGTTTACATAAAGCCATAACGGTATAACGGCAGGGCATTTGGAAGAATTCCGTAATCTTATGTTTAGGTATAGAGTCGATTTTGTTGTATTTACACATTTATCAATCGATATCGAGATGCTTCGACTCATTAGTTTAACATATTAAGTTAATAAACATTTTTTAGTTTACTGAAGTCTACATAAAGCCTTAACTTCATAACGGCAGTGCATTTAGAAGAATTCCGTTATCTTATATTTAGGTATAAATTCGATTTTCTTGTATTTACACATTTAGCAAGCGATATCGAATTGCTTCAAATCATTAGTTTAACATATTTAAGTTAATTAACCTTCTTTAACGTATTGAAGTTGATATAAAGCCATGGCGGCATAACGGTTGTGCATTTAGAAGAATTCCGTAATCTTATATTTAGGTATAAATTCGATTTTGTTGTATATACACAATTAGCAATCGATATCGAGATGCTTCAACTCATTAGTTTAACATATTTAAGTTAATAAACCTTCTTTAACGAACTGAAGTTGGCATAAAGCCATGGCGGCATAACGGCAGTGCATATAGAAGAATTCCGATATCTTATATTTAGGTATAAATTCGATTTTCTTGTATATACACATTTAGCAAGCGATATCGAAATGCCTCAAATCATTAGTTTAACATACTTAAGTTAATTAACCTTCTTTATCCTACTGAAGTTTACATAAAGCCATAACGGTATAACGGCAGCGCATTTGGAAGAATTCCGTGACCTTATATTTAGGTATAAATTCGATTTTCTTTTATACACACGTTTAGCAATCGATATCGAAATGCTTCAAATCCTTAGTTTAACATATTTAAGTTAATTAACCTTCTTTAACGTATTGAAGTTGATATAAAGCCATGGCGGCATAACGGTTGTGCATTTAGAAGAATTCCGTAATCTTATATTTAGGTAGAAAGTCGATTTTCTTGTATATACATATTTAGCAATCGATATCGAGATGCTTCAACTCATTAGTTTAACGTATTAAGTTAATAAACATTTTTTAGCTTACTGAAGTCTACATAAAGCCTTAACGATATAACGGCAGTGCATTTAGAAGAATTCCGATATCTTATATTTAGGTATAAATTCGATTTTCTTGTATATACACATTTAGCAAGCGATATCGAAATGCCTCAAATCATTAGTTTAACATACTTAAGTTAATTAACCGTCTTTATCCTACTGAAGTTTACATAAAGCCATAACGGTATAACGGCAGCGCAGTTGGAAGAATTCCGTGACCTTATATTTAGGTATAAATTCGATTTTCTTTTATACACACGTTTAGCAATCGATAACGAAATGCTTCAAATCATTAGTTTAACATATTTAAGTTAATTAACCTTCTTTATCTTACTGAAGTTTACATAAAGCCATAACGGTATATCGGCAGGGCATTTGGAAGAATTCCGTAATCTTATATTTAGGTATAGAGTCGATTTTGTTGTATTTACACATTTAGCAATCGATATCGAGATGCTTCGACTCATTAGTTTAACATATTTAAGTTAATAAACCTTCTTTAACGTATTGAAGTTGATATCCATTGGGGCATAACGACAGTGCATTTAGAAGAATTCCGTAATCTTATATTTAGGTATAAAGTCGATTTTCTCGTAAATACACATTTAGCAAGCGATATCGAAATGCTTCAAATCATTAGTTTAACATATTTAAGTTAATAAACCTTCTTTAACGATCTAAAGTTGGCATATAGCCACGGCGGCATAACGGCAGCGCATTTAAAAGAATTCCGTGATCTTATATTTAGGTATAAAGTCGATTTTCTTTTATTTACACATTTAGATATCGATATCGAAATGCTTCAAATCATTAGTTTAACATATTAAGTTAATAAACAGTTTTTAGCTTACTGAAGTCTACATAAAGCCTTAACGGTATAACAGCAGTGCATTTAGAAGAATCCCGTTATCTTATATTTAGGCATAAATCCGATTTTCTTGTATATACACATTTAGCAAGCGATATTGAAATGCTTCAAATCATTAGTTTAACTTATTTAAGTTAATTAACCTTCTTTAACGTATTGGAGTTGATATAAAGCCATGGCGGCATAACGGCAGTGCATTTAGAAGAATTCCGTAATGTTATCATTTTATATTTAGGTATAAAGTCGATTTCCTTGTATTTACACATTTAGCAATCGATATCGAAATGCTTCAAACCATTAGTTTAACACATATAAGTTAATTAACCTTCTTTAGCTTAATGAAGGTGATATAAAGCCATCGCGGCATAACGACAGTACCTGTGGAAGAATTGCGTAATCTTATATTTAGGCATAAAGTCGAATTTCTTGTATATATTCTTTTCGCAATCGATATCGAAATGCTTCAGATAACTGGTTTAACATATTTTAGCTAATAAACCTCCTTTAGCGAACTGAAGTTGACATAAAGCCATAACGGCACTGCATTTGGAAGAATTCCGTACTCTTATATTTAGGCATAGAGTCGATTTTTCTGTATATACACATTTTGCAGTCGATATCGAAATGCTTCAAATAACTGGTTTAGCATATTTAAGTTAATTAACCTTCTTTATCTTTCTGAAGTTTACATAAAGCCATAACGGCAGTATATTTCTATGAATTCCGTTATCTTATATTTAGGTATAAAGTCGATTTTTTTGTACATACACATTTAGCAATCGATATCGAAATGCTTCAAATCATTAGTTTAACATATTTGAAATAATTAACACTCTTTATTTTACTGATGTCTACAAAGGCCTTAACGGCATAACGGTAGTGCATGTAGAAGAATTCCGTAATCTTATATTTAGGTATAAAGTCGATTTTGTTGTATATACCCATTTAGCAATCAATATCGAAATGCTTCAAATCATTAGTGTAACATATTTAAGTTAATAAACCTTGTTTAACGTATTGAAGGTGATACAAAGCCATGGTGGCATAACGACAGTACATTTGGAAGAATTCCGTAATCTTATATTTAGGTATAATGTCGATTTTCTTGTACATATATACACATTTAGCAATCGATATCGAAATGCTTCAAATCATTAGTTTAACATATTCAAGTAAATTAATCCTCTTTTTCTTACTGAAGTCTACAAAAGCCTTAACGGCATAACGGCAGTGCATTTGGAAGAGTTCCGTAATCTTATATTTAGGTATTAAGTCGATTTTGTTGTATATACGCATTTAGCAATCGACATCGAAATGCTTCAAATCATTAGTTTTGCATATTTAAGTAAATTAACCTTCTTTAGCGTACTGAAATTTATATAAAGCCATAACGGCATAACGGGAGTTTATTTCGATGAATTCCTTAATCTTATATTTAGATATAAAGTCGACATTCTTGTACATACTCATTTAGCAATCGATATCGAAATGCTTCAACTCATTAGTTTAATATATTTAAGTTAATAAAGCTTCTTTAACGTAATGAAGGTGATATCAAGCCATAACGGCATAACGGGAGTGTATTTCGATGAATTCCGTAATCTTATATTTAGGTATAAAGTCGACTTTCTTGTATTTACACATTTAGCAATCGATATCGAAAATCTTCAAAGCATTAGTTTAACATATTTAAGTTAATTAACCTTCTTTTACGTAATGAAGGTGATAAAAGCCATAACGGCATAACGGGAGTGTATTTCGATGAATTCCGTAATCTTATATTTAGGTAAAAAGTCGACTTTCTTGTATAGACTCATTTACCAATCTATATCGAAATGCTTCAAATCATTAGTTTAATATATTTAAATTAATAAAGCCTCTTTAACGCACTGAAGTTAACATAAGCCATAACGGCATAACGGCAGTGCATTTGAAGAATTCCGTAATCTTATATTTAGGTATAAGTCGATTTTTTGTATATACCATTTAGCAATCGATATCGAAATGCTTCAAATCATTAGTTTAACATATTTAAGTTAATTAACCTTCTTTACGTATGAAGTTATAAAAGCCATAACGGCATAACGGGAGTGTATTTCGATGAATTCCGTAATCTTATATTTAGGTATAAAGTCGACTTTCTTGTATATACTCATTTAGCAATCGATATCGAAATGCTTCAAACTCATTAGTTTAAATATTTAAGTTAATTAACCTTCTTTAACGTAACGAAGGCGATATAACGCCATGGCACCATAACGACAGTGCATGTAGAAGAATTCCGTAATCTTATATTTAGGTATAAAGTCGATTTTCTTGTATTTACACTTTTAGCAATCGATATCGAAAATCTTCAAATTATTAGTTTAACATATTTAAGTTAATTAACCTTCTCTAACGTAATGAAGGTAATATAAAGCCATGGCGGCATAACGACAGTGCATTTAGAAGAATTCCGTAATCTTATATTTAGGTATAAAGTCGATTTTCTTGTATATACGCATTTAGCAATCGATAGCGAAAAGCTTCAAATAACTGGTTTAGCATATTTAGGTTAATTAATCTTCTTTATCTTACCGAAGTTTACATAAAGCCATAACGGCAAAACGGCAGTATATTTGGGTGAATTCCGTAATCTTTTATTTAGGTATAAAATCGATTTTGTTGTACATACACATTTAGCAATCGATATCGAAATGCTTCAAATCATTAGTTTAGCATATTTAAGTAAATTAACCTTCTTAAGCGTACTGAAATTTATGTAAAGCCATAACGGCATAACGGGAGTTTATTTCGATGAATTCCTTAATCTTATATTTAGATATAAAGTCGACATTCTTGTACATACTCATTTAGCAATCGATATCGAAATGCTTCAACTCATTAGTTTAATATATTTAAGTTAATAAAGCTTCTATAACGTAATGAAGGTGATATCAAGTCATAACGGCATAACGGGAGTGTATTTCGATGAATTCCGTAATCTTATATTTAGGTATAAGGTCGACTTTCTTGTATTTACACATTTAGCAATCGATATCGAAAATCTTCAAATCATTAGTTTAACATATTTAAGTTAATTAACCTTCTTTTACGTAATGAAGGTGATAAAAGCCATAACGGCACAACGGGAGTGTATTTCGATGAATTCCGTAATCTTATATTTAGGTAAAAAGTCGACTTTCTTGTATATACTCATTTACCAATCTATATCGAAATGCTTCAAATCATTAGTTGAATATATTTAAATTAATAAAGCTTCTTTAACGCACTGAAGTTTACATAAAGCCATGGCGGCATAACGGCAGTGCATTTATAAGAATTCCGTAATCTTATATTTATGTATAATGTCGTTTTTCTTGTATATACACATTTAGCAATCGATATCGAAAATCTTCAAATCATTAGTTTAACATATTTAAGTTAATTAACCTTCTTTAACGTAATGAAGGTAATATAAAGCGGCATAACGACAGTGCATTTAGAAGAATTCCGTAATCTTATATTTAGGTATAAAGTCGATTTCCTTGTATATACTTATTTAGCAATCGATATCGAAATGCTTCACATCATTAGTGTAACATATTTAAGTTAATAAACCTTCTTCAACGAACGGAAGTTGGCATAAAGCCATGGCGGCATAACGGCAGTGCATGTAGAAGAATTCCGTTAGCTTATATTTTGGTATAAATTCGATTTTGTTGTATATACTCTTTTAGCAATCAATATCGAAATGCTTCAAATCATTAGTGTAACATATTTAAGTTAATAAACCTTCTTTAACGTATTGAAGGTGATACAAAGCCATGGCGGCATAACGACAGTACGTGTGGAAGAATTCCGTAATCTTATGTTTAGATATAAATTCGATTTTCTTTTATATACACATTTAGCAATCGATATCGTAACGGTTCAAATCATTAGTTTTCCAAATTTCAGTTAATTAAACACCTTTATTTTACTGAAGTCTACAAAGGCCTTAACGGCATAACGGCAGTGCATTTAGAAGAATTACGTAATCTTATATATATAGGTATAAAGTCGATTTTCTTGTATATATGCATTAAGCAACGATATCGATATCGATATGCTTCAAATCATTCCTTAGCGAACTGAAGTTGGCATAAAGCAATGGCGCATAACGGCAGTGCATTTGGAAGAATTCCGTAATCTTATATTTAGGTATAAAGTCGATTTTCTTGTATATATGCATTAAGCAATCGATTTCGAAATGCTTCAAATAACTGGTTTAACATATTTAAGTTAATAAACATTCTGTAACGAACTGAAGTTAACATAACGCCTTAACGGCATAACGGCAGTGCATTGAGAAGAACTCCGTTATCTTATATTTAGGTATAAAGTCGATTTTGTTGTATATACGCATTTAGCAATCGATATCGAAATGCTTCAAATAACTGGTTTAACATATTTAAGTTAATAAACCTTTTTTAACGAACTGAAGTTAACATAAAGCCATAACGGCAGTGCATTTGGAAGAATTCCGTGAACTTGTATTTAGGTATAAAGTCGATTTTGTATATAAACACATTTAGCAATCGATATCGAGATGCTTCAACTCATTTTAACATATTCAAGCTAATAAACCTTCTTTAACGAACTGAAGTTGGCATAAAGCCATGGCGGCATAACGGCAGTGCATGTAGAAGAATTCCGTTAGCTTATATTTAGGTGTAAAGTCGATTTTCTTGTATATACACATTTAGCAATCGATATCGAGATGCTTCAAATCATTAGTTTAACATATTTAAGTTATTTAGCCTTCTTTAACGTAATGAAGGTGATATAAAGCCATGGCGGCATAACGACAGTGCATTTCGAAGAATTTCGTAATCTATTATTTAGGTATAAAGTCGTTTTTCTATTATATACTCATTTAGCAATCGATATCGAAATGCTTCAAATCATTAGTTTAACATATTTAAGTTAATTAACTTTCTTTAACGTAATGAAGGTGATATAAAGCCATGGCACCATAACGACAGTGCATGTAGAAGAATTCCGTAATCTCATATTTATGTATAAAGTCGATTTTCTTGTATGTACACATTTAGCAATCGATATCGAAAATCTTCAATTCATTAGTTTAACATATTTAAGTTAATTAACCTTATTTAACCTTATAAAGGTAATATAAAGCCATGGCGGCATAAAGACAGTGCATTTAGAAGAATTCCGTAATCTTATATTTAAGTGTAAAGTCGATTTTCTTGTATATACGCATTTAGCAATCGATATCGAAATGCTTCAACTAACTGGTTTAGCATATCTAGGTTAATTAACCTCCTTTATCTTACCGAAGTTTTCATAAAGCCATAACGGCATAACGGCGGTATATTTGGGTGAGTTCCGTAATCTTTTATTTAGGTATAAAGTCGATTTTGTTGTATAGACACATTTAGCAATCGATATCGAGATGCTTCAACTCATTAGCTTAACATATTTAAGTTAATAAACCTTCTTTAACGATCTGAAGTTGGCATATAGCCACGGCGGCATAACGACAATATATTTGGATGAATTCCGTAGTCTTATATTTAGGAATAAAGTCGATTTTCTTGTATATACACATTTAGCCATCGATATCGAAATGCTTCAAATCATTAGTTTAACATATTAAGTTAATAAACGCTTTTTAGCTTACTGAAGTCTCTATAAAGCCTTAACAGTATAACGGCAGTGCATTTAGAAGAATTCCGTAATGTTATAATTTTATATTTAGGTATAAAGGCGATTTGCTTGTATTTACACATTTAGCAATATATATCGAAATGCTTCAAATAACTGGTTTAGCATATTTAAGTTAATTAAACTTCTTTATCTTAATAAAGTTTACATAAAGCCATAACGGCATAACGGCAGTATATTTATATGAATTTCGTTATCTTATATTTAGGTATAATGTCAAATTTGTTGTACATACGCATTTAGCAATCGATATCGAACCGCTTCAAATCATTAGTTTAACATATTTAAGTTAATTAACCTTCTTTAGCGTAATGAAGGTGTTAAAAAACCATGGCGGCCTAAGGACGGTATATTTGGAAGAATTCCGCAGTCTCATATTAAGGTATAAAGTCAATTTTCTTGTATATAAATATTTAGCAATCGATAACGAAATACTTCAAATCATTAGTTTAATATATCTAAGTAATTAACCCTCTTTAACGATCTGAAGTTGGCATATAGCCATGGCGGCATAACGGCAGTGCATGTAGAAGAATTCCGTAATTTTTTATTTAGGTATAAAGTCGATTTTCTTATATATACACATTTAGCTATCGATATCGAAATTCTTCAAATCATCCGTTTAACATATTTATGTTAATAAACCTTCTTTAACGATCTGAAGTTGGCATATAGCCATGGCGGCATAACGGCAGTGCATGTAGAAGAATTCCGTAATCTTATATTTAGGTATAAAGTCGATTTTCTTGTATATACACATTTAGCTATCGATATCGAAATGCTTCATATCATTTGTTTAACATATTTAAGTTAATTAGCCCTCTTTAACGTATTGAGGTTGATATAAAGCCATGGCGGCATAACGACAGTACATTTGGAAGAATTCCGTAGTCTTATATTGAGGTATAAAGTCGATTTTCTGGTATATATGCATTAAGCAATCGATGTCGAAATGCTTCAAATAACTGGTTTTACATATTTAAGTTAATAGACCTTCTTTAACGAACTGAAGTTGGCTTAAGGCCATGGCGGCATAACGGCAGTGCATTTAAAAGAATTCCGTAATCTTATATTTAGGTATAAAGTCGATTTTATTGTATATACACATTTAGCTATCGATATCGAAATGCTTCAAATCATTAGTTTAACATATTTAAGTTAATTAACCTTCTTTAACGTAGTGAAGTTGATATAGAGTCATGGCGGCATAACGACAGTCCATTTGGAAGAATTCCGTAGTCTTATATTTATGTAAAAAGCCGATTTGCTTGTATATACACATTAAGCGATCGATATCGAGATGCTTCAACTCATTAGTTTAACACATTTAAGTTAGTTAACCTTCTTTACCGTAATGAAGGTGATAAAGCCATGGCGGCATAACGACAGTGCATTTAGAAGAATTCCGTAAGCTTATATTTAGGTATAAAGTCGATTTTCTTGTATATACACATTTAGCAATCGATATCGAAATGCTTTAAATCATTAGTTTAACATATTTAAGTTAATTAACCTTCTTTAACGTATTGAAGTTGTTATAAAGCCATGGCGGCATAACGAGAGTAGATTCGGAAGAATTAGGTAATCTTATATTTAGGTATAAAGTCGATTTTGTTGTATATACACATTTAGCAATCGATATCGAAATGCTTCAAATCGTTAGTTTAACATATTTAAGTTAATTAACCTTCTTTATCATACTGAAGTTTACATAAAGCCATAACGGCATAACGGCAGTGCATTTGGAAGAATTCCGTAATCTTATATTAAGGTAAAAAGTCGATTTTCTTGTATATACACATTTAGCTATCGATATCGAAATGCTTTAAATCATTCGTTTAACATATTTAAGTTAGTTAACCTTCTTTAACGTAATGAAGGTGATATAAAGCCATGGCGGCATAACGACAGTGCATTTAGAAGAATTCCGTAATCTTATATTTAGGTATAAAGTCGATTTTGTTGTACATACAAATTTAGCAATCGATATCGAAATGCTTCAAATCACTAGTTTAACATATTTAAGTTAATTAACCTTCTTCAACGAACGGAAGTTGGCATAAAGCCATGGCGGCATAACGACGGTGCATTTAGAAGAATTCCGTAATCTTATATTTAGGTATAAAGTCTATTTTCTTGTATATACACATTTAGCAATCGATATCGAGATGCTTCAACTCATTAGCTTAACATATTTAAGTTAATAAACCTTCTTTAACGATCTGAAGTTGGCATATAGCCACGGCGGCATAACGACAATACATTTGGAAGAATTCCGTAGTCTTATATTTAGGAATAAAGTCGATTTTCTTGTATATACACATTTAGCCGTCGATATCGAAATGCTTCAAATCATTAGTTTAACATATTAAGTTAATAAACGCTTTTTAGCTTACTGAAGTCTTTATAAAGCCTTAACAGTATAACGGCAGTGCATTTAGAAGAATTCCGTAATGTTATAATTTTATATTTAGGTATAAAGTCGATTTTCTTGTATTTACACATTTAGCAATATATATCGAAATGCTTCAAATAACTGGTTTAGCATATTTAAGTTAATTAACCTTCTTTATCTTAATGAAGTTTACATAAAGCCATAACGGCATAACGGCAGTATATTTATATGAATTCCGTAATCTTATATTTAGGTATAAAGTCGATTTTGTTGTATATACACATTTAGCAATCGATATCGAAATGCTTCAAATCATTAGTTTAACATATTTAAGTTAATTAACCTTCTTTAACGTAGTGAAGTTGATATAGAGTCATGGCGGCATAACGACAGTCCATTTGGAAGAATTCCGTAGTCTTATATTTATGTAAAAAGCCGATTTGCTTGTATATACACATTAAGCGATCGATATCGAGATGCTTCAACTCATTAGTTTAACACATTTAAGTTAGTTAACCTTCTTTACCGATCTGAAGTTGGCATATAGCCACGGCGGCATAACGACAATACATTTGGAAGAATTCCGTAGTCTTATATTTAGGAAAAAAGTCGATTTTTTGTATATACACATTTAGCCTCGATATCGAAATGCTTCAAATCTTAGTTTAACATATTTTAAATTAATTAAAACCCTTTTTACTTACTGAAGTTTTAAAAAAGCCTTTAAAAGGATAACGGCAGTGCATTTGGGAAAAATTCCGGTTTTAAATTTTTTATTTAGGTAAAAAGTCGATTTTCTTGTATTTACACATTTAGCAATAAAATCGAAATGCTTCAAATAATTGGGTTTTCATATTTAAGTTAAAACCTTCTTTAACAAGGGAAATTTCTTTAAAACCATCGGCATAACGGCAGTAAATTTTTAAAAAATTCCGTTAAAAATTTTATTTAGGGATAAAGTCGATTTTCTTGTATATACCATTTAGTAAACGATATCGAAATGCTTCAAATCATTAGTTTAACATTTTAAGTTAATTAAAATTTTTTAACATATTTAAGTTTTAAAAAAGCCTTCGGATAACGGCATTGATTTGGGAAAAATTCCGTAATTTATAAATTTATTTTAAAGTCGATTTTTTGTATATAACATTTGCAATCGATATCGAAATGCTTCAAATAATTGGGTTTTAAAATATTTAAGTTAATTAAAACCTTTTTTAACGAATGAAGTTGAATAAAGGGGGCCCTAACGGCATCCCTTTGGAAGAATTTTCCCTAAACTTATATTTAGGAAAAACCCATTTTCTTGATATACACATTTTGCAAACGATATGGGGAAAAGCTTCAAATAAAGGTTTTCATATTTAAGTTAATTAACCTTCTTTAACTTTTTAAGTTTTAAAAAAAGGGGGCCCTAACGGAGTAATTTAAGAATTGTTAAACTTATATTTAGGTATAAAGTCGATTTTGTTGTAATACAAATTTAGCAATCGATATCGAAATGCTTCAAATCCTAGTTTAACATATTTAAGTTAATTAACCTTCTTTAACAACGGGAAATTTCATAAAGCCATCGGCATAACGGCGGGGCATTTGGGAAAAATTCCGTAATCTTATATTTAAAGGGAAAAAGTCGATTTTCTTGTATTTACACATTTAGCTATATATCGAAATGCTTTAAATAATTGGGTTTTCATATTTAAGTTAATTAACCTTCTTTACGTAATGAAGGTGATATAAAGCCATGGCGGCATAACGACAGTGCATTTAGAAGAATTCCGTAATCTTATATTTAGGTATAAAGTCGATTTTGTTGTACATACAATTTTAGCAATCGATATCGAAATGCTTTAAATCACTAGTTTAACATATTTAAGTTAATTAACCTTCTTTATCATACTGAAGTTTACATAAAGCCATGGCGGCATAACGACGGTGCATTTAGAAAAATTCCGTAATCTTATATTTAGGTATAAAGTCGATTTTCTTGTATATACACATTTAGCAATCGATATCGAGATGCTTCAACTCATTAGCTTAACATATTTAAGTTAATAAACCTTCTTTAACGATCTGAAGTTGGCATATAGCCACGGCGGCATAACGACAATACATTTGGAAGAATTCCGTAGTCTTATATTTAGGAATAAAGTCGATTTTCTTGTATATACACATTTAGCCGTCGATATCGAAATGCTTCAAATCATTAGTTTAACATATTAAGTTAATAAACGCTTTTTAGCTTACTGAAGTCTTTATAAAGCCTTAACAGTATAACGGCAGTGCATTTAGAAGAATTCCGTAATGTTATAATTTTATATTTAGGTATAAAGTCGATTTTCTTGTATTTACACATTTAGCAATATATATCGAAATGCTTCAAATAACTGGTTTAGCATATTTAAGTTAATTAACCTTCTTTAACTTAATGAAGTTTACATAAAGCCATAACGGCATAACGGCAGTATATTTATATGAATTCCGTTATCTTATATTTAGGTATAAAGTCGATTTTCTTGTATATACGCATCTAGTAATCGATATCGAAATGCTTCAAATCATTAGTTTAACATATTTAAGTTAATTAACCTTCTTTAACATATTGAAGTTGTTATAAAGCCATGGCGGCATAACGACAGTAGATTTGGAAGAATTCCGTAATCTTATATTTAGGTATAAAGTCGATTTTGTTGTATATACACATTTAGCAATCGATATCGAAATGCTTCAAATCATTAGTTTAACATATTTAAGTTAATTAACCTTCTTTAACGTAGTGAAGTTGATATAGAGCATGGCGGCATAACGACAGTGCATTTGGAAGAATTCCGTAAGCTTATATTTAGGTAAAAAGTCGATTTTCTTGTATATACACATTAAGCAATCGATATCGAGATGCTTCAACTCATTAGTTTAACATATTTAAGTTAATTAACCTTCTTTAACGTATTGAAGTTGTTATAAAGCCATGGCGGCATAACGAGAGTAGATTCGGAAGAATTAGGTAATCTTATATTTAGGTATAAAGTCGATTTTGTTGTATATACACATTTAGCAATCGATATCGAAATGCTTCAAATCGTTAGTTTAACATATTTAAGTTAATTAACCTTCTTTATCATACTGAAGTTTACATAAAGCCATAACGGCATAACGGCAGTGCATTTGGAAGAATTCCGTAATCTTATATTAAGGTAAAAAGTCGATTTTCTTGTATATACACATTTAGCTATCGATATCGAAATGCTTTAAATCATTCGTTTAACATATTTAAGTTAGTTAACCTTCTTTAACGTAATGAAGGTGATATAAAGCCATGGCGGCATAACGACAGTGCATTTAGAAGAATTCCGTAATCTTATATTTAGGTATAAAGTCGATTTTGTTGTACATACAATTTTAGCAATCGATATCGAAATGCTTTAAATCCATAGTTTAACATATTTAAGTTAATTAACCTTCTTTATCATACTGAAGTTTACATAAAGCCATGGCGGCATAACGACGGTGCATTTAGAAAAATTCCGTAATCTTATATTTAGGTATAAAGTCGATTTTCTTGTATATACACATTTAGCAATCGATATCGAGATGCTTCAACTCATTAGCTTAACATATTTAAGTTAATAAACCTTCTTTAACGATCTGAAGTTGGCATATAGCCACGGCGGCATAACGACAATACATTTGGAAGAATTCCGTAGTCTTATATTTAGGTATAAAGTCGATTTTGTTGTATATACACATTTAGCAATCGATATCGAAATGCTTCAAATCGTTAGTTTAACATATTTAAGTTAATTAACCTTCTTTATCTTACTGAAGTTTACATAAAGCCATAACGGCATAACGGCAGTGCATTTGGAAGAATTCCGTAATCTTATATTTAGGTAAAAAGTCGATTTTCTTGTATATACACATTTAGCAGTCGATATCGAAATGCTTCAAATCATTAGTTTAACATATTTAAGTTAACAAACCTTCTTTAACGAACGGAAGTTGGCTTAAAGCCATGGCGGCATAACGGCAGTGCATTTAGAAGAATTCCGTAAACTTATATTTATGTATAAAGTCGATTTTCTTGTATATACACATTTAGCTATCGATATCGAAATGCTTCAAATCATTAGTTTAACATGTTAAGTTAATAAACATTTTTTAGCATACTGAAGTCTACATAAAGCCTTAACGGTATAACGGCATTGCATTTAGAAGAATTCCGTAATGTTATAATTTGATATATAAAGTCGATTTTCTTGTATATATACATTTCGCAATCGATATCGAAATGCTTCAAATAACTGGTTTAACATATTTAAGTTAATAAACCTCCTTAAGCGAACTGAAGTTGACATAAAGCCATAACGGCACTGCATTTGGAAGATTTCCGTAGTCTTATATTTAGGCACAAAATCGATTTTCTTGCATATACACATTTTGCAATCGATATGGAAATGCTTCAAATAACAGGCTTAGCATATTTACGTTAATTAACCTTCTTTATCTTACTAAGATTACATAAAGCCATAACGGCAGTATATTTATATGAATTCCGTTATCTTATATTTAGGTATAAAGTCGATTTTGTTGTACATACAAATTTAGCAATCGATATCGAATGCTTCAAATCACTAGTTTAACATATTTAAGTTAATTAACCTTCTTCAACGAACGGAAGTTGGCATAAAGCCATGGCGGCATAACGACGGTGCATTTAGAAGAATTCCGTAATCTTATATTTAGGTATAAAGTCGATTTTCTTGTATTTACACATTTAGCAATATATATCGAAATGCTTCAAATAACTGGTTTAGCATATTTAAGTTAATTAACCTTCTTTATCTTAATGAAGTTTACATAAAGCCATAACGGCATAACGGCAGTATATTTATATGAATTCCGTTATCTTATATTTAGGTATAAAGTCGATTTTCTTGTATATACGCATCTAGTAATCGATATCGAAATGCTTCAAATCATTAGTTTAACATATTTAAGTTAATTAACCTTCTTTAACATATTGAAGTTGTTATAAAGCCATGGCGGCATAACGACAGTAGATTTGGAAGAATTCCGTAATCTTATATTTAGGTATAAAGTCGATTTTGTTGTATATACACATTTAGCAATCGATATCGAAATGCTTCATATCATTAGTTTAACATATTTAAGTTACCTAACCTTCTTTATCTTACTGAAGTTTACATAAAGCCAAAACGGTATAACGGCAGTGCATTTTGAAGAATTCCGTAATCTTATATTTAGGTATAAAGTCGATTTTCTTGTATATTCACATTTAGCAATCGATAACGAAATGCTTCAAATCATTAATTTAACATATTTAAGTTAATTAACCTTCTTTATCTTACTGAAGTTTACATAAAGCCAAAACGGCATAACGGCAGTGCATTTAGAGGAATTCCGTTATCGTATATTTATGTATAAATTCGATTTTCTTGTATATTCACATTTGGCAATCGATATCGAAATGTTTCAAATCATTAGTTTAACATATTTAAGTTAATAAACCTTCTTTAACGAACTGAAGTTTACATAAAGCCATAACGGTATAACAGCAGTGCATTTAGAAGAATTCCGTTATCGTATATTTATGTATAAAGTCGATTTTCTTGTATATTCACATTTAGCAAACGATAACGAAATGCTTCAAATCATTAGTTTAACATATTTAAGTTAATTAACCTTCTTTATCTTACTGAAGTTTACATAAAGCCAAAACGGTATAACGGTAGTGCATTTGGAAGAATTCCGTAAACTTATATTTAGGTATAAAGTCGATTTTGTTGTATATACACATTTACCAATCGATATCGAGATGCTTCAAATCATTAGTTTAACATATTTAAGTTAATTAACCTTATTTTTCTTACTGAAGTTTACGTAAAGCCATAACGGTATAACGGCAGTGCATTTGGAAGAATTACGTAATCTTATATTTAGGTATAAAGTCGATTTTGTTTTATATACACATTAGCAATCGATATCGAGATGGTTCAACTCATTAGTTTAACATATTTAAGTTAATAAACCTTCTTTAACGATCTGAAGTTGGCATTAGTTTAACATATTAAGTTAATAAACATTTTTTAGCATACTGAAGTCTACATAAAGCCTTAACGGTATAACGGCAGTGCATTTAGAAGAACTCCGTAATGTTATAATATTATATTTAGGTATAAAGTCGCTTTTCTTGTATATACACATTTCGCAATCGATATCGAAATACTTCAGATAACTGGTTTAAATATTCAAGTTATTAAACCTCCTTTAGCGAACTGAAGTTGACATAACGTCATAACGGCACTGCATTTGGAAGAATTCCGTAGTCTTATATGTAGGCATAAAGTCGATTTCCTTGTATATACACATTTAGCAATCGATATCGAAATGCTTCAAGTCATTAGTTTAGTATATTTAAGTTAATTAACCTTCTTTAACGAACGGAATTTGGCAAAAAGCCATGGCGGCATAACGGCAGTGCATTTAGAAGAATTCCGTAATCTTATATTTAGGTATAAAGTCGATTTTCTTGTATATACACATTTAGCAATCGATATCGAGATGGTACAACTCATTAGTTTATCATATTTAAGTTAATAAACCTTCTTTTACGATCTGAAGTTGGTTAAAGCCAAGGCGGCATAACGGCTGTGCATTTATAAGAATTTCGTAGTCTTATATGTAGGCATAAAGTCGATTTTGTTGTATATACGCATTTAACAATCGATATCGAAATGCTTCAAATAACTGGTTAAGCATATTTAGATTAATTAACCTTCTTTATCTTACTGAAGTTTACATAGAGCCATAACGGCATAACGGCAGTATTTTTGGGTGAATTCTGTAATCTTATATTTAGGTATAAAATCGATTCTCTTGTATATACACATTTAGCAATCGATATCGAGATTCTTCAAATCATTAGTTTAACATATTTAAGTTAATTAACCTTCTTTAACGATATGAAGTTGGCTTAAAGCCATGGCGGCATAACGGCAGTGCATTTAGAACAATTCCGTAATCTTATATTTAGGTATAAAGTCGATTTTCTTGTATATACACATGTAGCAATCGATAACGAAATGCTTCAAATCATTTGTTTAACATATTTAAGTTAATTAACCTTCTTTAACGTATTGAAGTTGATATAAAGTCATGGCGGCATAGGGGCAGTGCATTTAGAAGAATTCCGTAATCTTATATTTAGGTATAAGGTCGATTTTGTTGTATATACACATTAGCAATCGATATCGAGATGGTTCATCTCATTAGTTTAACATATTTAAGTTAATTAACCTTATTTTTCTTACTGAAGTGTACATAAAGCCATAACGGTATAACGGCAGTGCATTTGGAAGAACGCCGTAATCTTATATTTAGGTATAAAGTCGATTTTCTTGTATTTACACATTTAGCAATCGATATCGAAATGCATCAAATAACTGGTTTAGCATATTTAAGTAAATTAATCTTCTTTATCTTACTGAAGTTTACATAAAGCCATAACGGCATAACGGCAGTATATTTATATGAATTCCGTTATCTTATATTTAGGTATAAAGTCGATTTTGTTGTATATACGCATCTAGCAATCGATATCGAAATGCTTCAAATCATTAGTTTAACATATTTAAGTTAATTAACCTTCTTTAACGTATTGAAGTCGATATAAAGCCATGGCGGCATAACGAAAGTACATTTGGAAGAATTCCGTATTCTTATATTTGGGTATAAAGTCGATTTTGTTGTATATACACATTTAGCAATCGATATCGAAATGCTTCAAATCATTAGTTTAACATATTTAAGTTAATTTACCTTCTTTAACGTAATGATAAAAAGCCATGGCGGCATAACGACAGTGCATTTAGAAGAATTCCGTAATCTTATATTTAGGTATAAAGTCGATTTAGTTGTATATACGCAATCGATATCGAAATGCTTCAAATCATAAGTTTAACATATTAAGTTAATAAAAATTTTTTAGCATACTGAAGTCTACATAAAGCCTTAATAGTATAACGGCAGTGCATTTAGAAGAATTCCGTAATTTTATAATATTATATTTAGGTATAAAGTCGCTTTTCTTGTATATACACATTTCGCAATCGATATCGAAATGCTTCAGATAACTGGTTTAACAGATTCAAGTTAATAAACCTCCTTTAGCGTACTGAAGTTGACATAACGTCATAACGGCACTGCCAAAAATTTTGGAAAAAATTCCGGTTTAAAAGTTTTTATATGTTAGGCATAAAGTCGATTTTCTTGTATATACACATTTAGCAATCGATATCGAGATGCTTCAACTCATTAGTTTAACATATTTAAGTTAATTAACCTTCTTTAACGATATGAAGTTGGTTAAAGCCATGGCGGCATAACGGCACTGCATTTGGAAGAATTCCGTAATCTTATATGTTTGGCATAAAGTCGATTTTCTTGTATATACACATTTAGCAATCGATATCGAGATGCTTCAAATAAATTTGTTTAACATATTTAAAATTAATTAACCTTCTTTAACGATCTGAAGTTGGTGTTAAAGCCATGAGTTTAACCCCTATTTGAAGAATAACCTTCTTTTTTATGAAGTTTCATAAAGTCGATTTTGGTATAACGGGATTGCATTTCGGGAAGAATTTCAAATAATTTGGTTAAAGCATTTTGTTAATTAACCCTTTAGCTTCGGGTATCGAGAAGCTTCAACTCATTACTTTAAAATTTAAACTAACCAATGCTTTATGTTGACTGAAGTTTCGTGCCAAACGGTATTTAAAGCGCAGAGCATTTGGAAAATTTGAATTATAATTTAGGTCAAAGCGATTTTGTACGAGTAGAACAAAGATAAAAGTTTTCCTCATTACTTTAAATTACCTAACAATGCTTTATGTTCGACCCACCTCGTTCAAATAGTTTACCCGCTAGAGCGTTATCAAAAGTGAAACAAAAATGTGCACACGCGCCTGGTACGAGTAGAAGAAAGATAAAAGTTTTTCCTAAGAGGTCTTTAAATTATCTAACAATTGCTTTATATTTGACCCACCTCGTTCCAATAGTTTAGCCTCAGAGCGTTAGCAAAGTTGAAACAAAAATGTGACTATTGCCACGCCCCTGGTAGATGTAGAAGAAAGATTGAAGACTTTCCTGAGAGCTCTTTAAATTATCTAACCAATGCTTTATGTTTGACCCACCTCGTTTTATTAGTTTAGCCGCTAGAGCGTTAGCAAAGTTGAAACAAAAATGTGACTATTGCCAAGCCCCTGATAGGAGTAGAAGAAAGAACCAATGCTTTATGTTTGACTCACCTCGTTCAAATAGTTTACCCGCTAGGACCGTTATTAAAAGTGAAACAAAAATGTGACTATTTCCAAGCCCCTGATACGAGTAAAAGAAAGAGTGAAGATTTTCCTAAGAGCGCTTTAAATTATCTAACCAATGCTTTATGTTTGACCCACCTCGTTCCAATAGTTTAGACGCTAAAGCGTTAGCAAAGTTGAAACAAAAATGTGACTATTGCCAAGCCCCTGATAGGAGTAGAAGAAAGATTGAAGACTTTCCTGAGAGCTCTTTAAATTATCTAACCAATGCTTTATGTGTGACTCACCTCTTTCTAATAGTTTAGCCGCTAGATTGATAGCAAAGATGAAAGAAAGATATGACTATTGCCAAGCCCCTGATAGAAGTAGAAGAAAGAGTGAAGATTTTCCTAAGAGCGCTTAAATTATCTAACCAATGCTTTATGTGTGACTCACCTCGTTCTAATAGTTTAGCCTCAGAGCGTTAGCAAAGTTGATAGATTAGATTAGATTAGATAATTTAAAAAGCCCTCAGGAAAGCCTTCACTCTTTTTTCTACTCCTACCAGGGGCCTGGCAATAGTCACATTTTTGTTTCAACCTGCTAACGCTCTGAGGCTAAACTGTTAGAACGAGGTGAGTCAAACATAAAGCATTGGTTAGATAATTACAAGCGCTCTCAGGAAAGTCTTCTATCTTAATTCTACTCCTACCAGGGGCTTGGCAATAGTCACATCTTGTTTCAACTTTGCTAACGCTCTAGTGGCTAAACTATTGGAACGAGGTGGGTCAAACATAAAGCATTGGTTAGATAATTTAAAGGGCTCTCAGGAAAGTTTTCAATCTTTCTTCTACTCCTACCAGGGGCTAGGTAATAGTCACATTTTTGTTTCAAATTTGCTAACGCTCTAGCGGCTAAACTATTGGAACGAGGTGGGTCAAACATAAAGCATTGGTTAGATAATTTCAAGAGCTCTGAGGAAAGTCTTCACTCTTTCTTCTACTCCTACCAGGGATTTGGCAATAGTCACATTTTTGTTTCACTTTTGATAACGCTCTAGCGGCTAAACTATCTGAACGAGGTGGGTCAACCATAAAGCATTGGTTAGATAATTTAATGCGCTCTTAGGAAAATCTTCACTCTTTCTTCTACTCCTACCAGGGGCTTGGTAATAGTCACATTTTTGTTTCAACTTTGCTAACGTTCAAGCGGCTAAGCTATTAGAACGAGGTGGGTCAAACAGAAAGCATTGGTTAGATAAATTAAAAAGCCCTCAGGAAAGTCTTCACTCTTTTTTCTACTCCTACCGGGGGCCTGGCAATAGTCACATTTTTGTTTCAACCTTGCTAACGCTCTGAGGCTAAACTATTAGAACGAGGTGAGTAACACACAAAGCATTGGTTAGATAATTTAAAGCGCTCTTAGGAAAATCTTCACTCTTTCTTCTACTTCTATCAGGGGCTTGGCAATAGTCACATCTTTGTTTCAACTTTGCTAACAATCTAGCGGCTAAACTATTGGAACAAGGTGGGTCAAACTTAAAGCATTGGTTAGATAATTTAAAAAGCCCTCAGGAAAGTCTTCACTCTTTTTTCTACTCCTACCAGGGGCCTGGCAACAGTCACATTTTTGTTTCAACTTGCTAACGCTCTGAGGCTAAACTATTAGAACGAGGTGAGTAACACACAAAGCATGGGTTAGATAATTTAAAGAGCTCTGAGGAAAGTCTTCACTCTTTCTTCTATTCCTATCAGGGGCTTGGTCACAATTTTGCTTCAACTTTGCTAACGCTCTAGCGGCTAAACTATTGGAACGAGGTAGGCTCAAACATAAAGCATTGGTTAGATAATGTAAAGCGCTCTTAGGAAAATCTTCACTCTTTCTTCTACTCCTATCAGGGGCTTGGTAGTAGTCACATTTTTGTTTCAACTTTGCTATCGCTCTAGCGGCTAAACTATTAAAACGAGGTGGAACATACATAAAGCCTTGGTTAGATAATTTAAAGAGCTCTCAGGAAAGTCTTCAATCTTTATTCCACTCCTATCAGGGACTTGGAAATAGTCACATTTTTGTTTCACTTTTTTTAATGCTCTAGCGGGTAAACTATTTAAACGAGGTGAGTCAAACATAAAGCATTGGTTAGATAATTTAAAGAGCTCTCAGGAAAGTCTTCAATCTTTCTTCTACTCCTACCAGGGGCTCGGCAATAGTCATATTTTTGTTTCAACTTTGCTAACGCTCTAGCGGCTAAACTATTGGAACGAAGTGGGTCAAACCTAAAGCGTTGGTTAGATAATTTAAAGGGCTCTCAGGAAAGTCTTTAATCTTTATTCTACTCCTATCAGGGGCTTGGAAATAGTCAAATTTCTGTTTAACTTTTATTAATGCTCTAGCGGGTAAACTATTTAAACGAGGTGAGTCAAACATAAAGCATTGGTTAGATTATTTAAAGAGCAATCAGGAAAGTCTTCAATCTTTCTTCTACTCCTACCAGGGGCTCGGCAATAGTCACATTTTTGTTTCAACTTTGCTAACGCTCTAGCGGCTAAACTATTGGAACGAGGTAGGTCAAACATAAAGCATTAATTAGATAATTCAAAGAGCTCTTTGGAAAATCTTCAATCTTTCTTTTACTCCTACCAGGGGTTTGGCAATAGTCACATTTTTGTTTCACTTTTGATAACGCTCTAGCGGCTAAACTGTTGGAACGAGGTGGGTCAAACATAAAGCATTGGTTAGATAATTCAAAGAGCTCTCAGGAAAGTCTTCATTCTTTATCCTACTCCTATCAGGGGCTTGGAAATAGTCACATTTTTGTTTCACTTTTGATAATGCTCTAGCGGGTAAACTATATAAACGAGGTAAGTCAAACATAAAGCATTGGTTAGATAATTTAAAGAGCTCTCAGGAAAGTCTTCAATCTTTCTTCTACTCCTATGAGGGGCTTGGTCACAATTTTGTTTCCACTTTGCTAACGCTCTAGCGGCTAAACTATTTGAACGCGGTGGGTCAAACATAAAGCATTGGTTAGATAATTTAAAGCGCTCTTAGGAAAATCTTCACTCTTTCTTCTACTCCTATCAGGGGCTTGGCAATAGTGACATTTTTGTTTCAACTTTGCAAACGCTCTAGTGGTTTAACTATTGAAACGAGGCGGGTCGAACATAAAGCATTGGTTAGATAATTTAAAGAGCTCTCAGGAAAGTCTTCAATCTTTATTCTACTCCTATCAGGGGCTTGGAAATAGTCACATTTTTGTTTCACTTTTGATAATGCTCTAGCGGCTAAACTATTAGAACGAGGTGGGTCAAACATAAAGCACTGGTTAGATAATTTAAAGAGCTCTCAGGAAAGTCTTTAATCTTTCTTCTACTCCTATGAGGGGCTTGGTCACAATTTTGCTTCAACTTTGCTAACGCTCTAGCGGCTAAACTATTGGAACGAGGTAGGTCAAACTAAAGCTTATTAGATAATTCAAAGGCTCTTTGGAAAATCTTCAATCTTTATTCTACTCCTATCAGGGGCTTGGAAATAGTCAAATTTCTGTTTACTTTTATTAATGCTCTAGCGGGTAAACTATTTAAACGAGGTGAGTCAAACATAAAGCATTGGTTAGATTATTTAAAGAGCAATCAGGAAAGTCTTCAATCTTTCTTCTACTCCTACCAGGGGCTCGGCAATAGTCACATTTTTGTTTCAACTTTGCTAACGCTCTAGCGGCTAAACTATTGGAACGAGGTAGGTCAAACATAAAGCATTAATTAGATAATTCAAAGAGCTCTTTGGAAAATCTTCAATCTTTCTTTTACTCCTACCAGGGGTTTGGCAATAGTCACATTTTTGTTTCACTTTTGATAACGCTCTAGCGGCTAAACTGTTGGAACGAGGTGGGTCAAACATAAAGCATTGGTTAGATAATTCAAAGAGCTCTCAGGAAAGTCTTCATTCTTTATCCTACTCCTATCAGGGGCTTGGAAATAGTCACATTTTTGTTTCACTTTTGATAATGCTCTAGCGGGTAAACTATATAAACGAGGTAAGTCAAACATAAAGCATTGGTTAGATAATTTAAAGAGCTCTCAGGAAAGTCTTCAATCTTTCTTCTACTCCTATGAGGGGCTTGGTCACAATTTTGTTTCCACTTTGCTAACGCTCTAGCGGCTAAACTATTTGAACGCGGTGGGTCAAACATAAAGCATTGGTTAGATAATTTAAAGCGCTCTTAGGAAAATCTTCACTCTTTCTTCTACTCCTATCAGGGGCTTGGCAATAGTGACATTTTTGTTTCAACTTTGCAAACGCTCTAGTGGTTTAACTATTGAAACGAGGCGGGTCGAACATAAAGCATTGGTTAGATAATTTAAAGAGCTCTCAGGAAAGTCTTCAATCTTTATTCTACTCCTATCAGGGGCTTGGAAATAGTCACATTTTTGTTTCACTTTTGATAATGCTCTAGCGGCTAAACTATTAGAACGAGGTGGGTCAAACATAAAGCACTGGTTAGATAATTTAAAGAGCTCTCAGGAAAGTCTTTAATCTTTCTTCTACTCCTATGAGGGGCTTGGTCACAATTTTGCTTCAACTTTGCTAACGCTCTAGCGGCTAAACTATTGGAACGAGGTAGGTCAAACATAAAGCATTAATTAGATAATTCAAAGAGCTCTTTGGAAAATCTTCAATCTTTCTTTTACTCCTACCAGGGGCTTGGCAATAGTCACATTTTTTTTCACTTTTGATAACGCTCTAGCGGCTAAACTGTTGGAATGAGGTAGGTCAAACATAAAGTATTGGTTAGATAATTTACATAGCTCTCAGAAAAGTCTTCAATCTTTCTTCTACTCCTATCAGGGGCTTGGAATTAGTCACATTTTTGTTTCACTTATATTATTGCTCTAGCGGCTAAACTATTGGAACGAGGTGGGTCAAACATAAAGCATTGGTTGGATAATTTAAAGGGCTCTCAGGAAAGTCCCCAATTTAATTTAAGCATTTTGATATCGATTGCTTAATGTGTATATACAAGAAAATCGACTTTATACTTAATATAAGATTACGGAATTCTTCTATATGCACTGCCGTTTTGCCGCCATGACTTTGTGCCAACTTCAGTTCGTTAAAGAAGCTTAAGTAACTTAAATATGTTAAACTAATGATTTGAAGCATTTCGATATCGATTGCTATGTTGAGTATATTACAAGCAGGAAATCCAATTTTTAAAAACTTTTTTACGGCATTTGATATCGATTGCTATGAGTATATACAAGAAAATCGACTTTATACCTAATATAAGATTACGGAATCTTCTACATGCACTGCCGTTATGCCGCCATGGCTTTATGTTAACTTCAGTGCGTTAAAGAAGCTTAATTAACTTAAATATGTTAAACTAATGGTTTGAAGCATTTCGATATCGATTGCTAACTATGTAAATACAAGAAAATCGACTTTACACCTAAATATAAGATTACGGAATTCTTCTACCTGCACTGTCGTTATGCCGCCACAGCTTTATGCCAACTTCAGTTCGTTAAACAAGGTTTATTAACTTAAATATGTTAAACTAATGATTTGAAGCATTTCGATATCGATTGCTAAATGCATATATACCAGAAAATCGACTTTATACCGAAATATAAGACTACAGAATTCTTCCAAATGTACTGTCGTTATGCCGCCAAGGCTTTATATCACCTTCGATGCGTTAAAGAGGATTAATTAACCTAAATATGTTAAACTAATGATTTGAAGCATTTCGATATCGATTGCTAAATGAGTATATACAACAAAATCGACTTTATACCTAAATATAAAATTACCGAATTCTTCTACATGCACTGCCGTTATGCCGACATGGCTTTAAGTTAACTTCAGTGCGTTAAAGAAAGTTTATTAACTTAAATATGTTAAACTTACGTTTTGAAGCATTTCTATATCGATTGCTAAAGGAATATAACAAGAAAATCGACTTTATACCTAAATATAAATTAAATTTTCTAATGCACTGCCGTTATGCCGAAGGCTTTTGTAAACTTCAGTCGTAAAGAAGGTTAATTAACTTAAATATGTTAAACTAGTTTTGAAGATTTCATATCGAATGCTAAATGTGTAATACAAAATTCGACTTTATACCTAAATATAAAATACGGAATTCTTCTAAATGCACTGCCGTTATGCCGCCATGGCTTTATGCCAACTTCAGTTCGTTAAAGAAAGTTTATTAACTCAAATATGTTAAACTAACGATTTGAAGCATTTCGATATCGATTTCTAATTGCAGCGCATTTGGAAGAATTCCGTAATCTTATATTTACGTATAAAGTCGATTTTGTTGTATATACACATTTAGCAATCGATATCAAAATGCTTTAAATCAGTAGTTTAACATAATTAAGTTAATTAACCTTCTTTATCTTACTGAAGTTCACATAATGCCATAGCGGTATAAGGACAGTACATTTGGAAGAATTCTGTAATCTTATATTTAGGTATAGGGTCGATTTTCTTGTATAAATATATGCATTAAGCAAAAGGAGAAGTGTTCCCTCCATAATTTAAGTATGCTCTGGGCATCGGTAACTAGATCACCTTTGGGGGTTCTACAAGAGTATGCTCCGGTCTTGAAACCTTCTGTAAGCCGCCGCATCTTTTCGTAGAATTTTCGAGCATTACCCCTGTCGGCCAGCTTATCAAGCTCTTCGTACTCACGCATTTCGGCCTCTTTCTTTTTCTGTCTACAAATGCGTCTCGCTTCCCTCTTCAACTCTCGGTATCTATCCCATCCCGCACGTGTTGTGGTCGATCGTAACGTTGCGAGGTAGGCAGCCAGTTTTCTCTCCGCTGCGACACGGCACTCCCCGTCGTACCAGCTGTTCTTCTGCACTTTCCGAAAACCAATGGTTTCGGTTGCAGCTGTACGTAAGGAGTTTGAAATGCCGTCCCACAGTTCCCTTATACCGAGTTGTTGACGAGTGCTCTCAGAGAGCAGGAGTGCAAGCCGAGTAGAAAAACGTTCGGCTGTCTGTTGTGATTGCAGCTTCTCGACGTCGAACCATCCTTGTGTTTGTTGGCGTGCGTTTTTTGCTGCACAGAGGCGGGTGCGTATTTTGGCTGCAACAATATAGTGGTCCGAGTCGATGTTAGGACCTCGGAGCGCACGCACATCTAAAACACTGGAGACGTGTCTTCCGTCTATCACAACATGATCGATCTGGTTGGTGGTTTTTCGATCTGGAGACAGCCAGGTAGCTTGATGTATCTTCTTATGCTGGAATCTAGTGCTACAGATAACCATATTTCGGGCCCCGGCGAAGTCGATCAGCCTCAGCCCATTTGGGGATGTTTCCGCGTGGAGGCTGAATTTACCGACCGTAGTGCCAAAGATACCTTCTTTGCCCACCCTGGCATTGAAGTCGCCAAGCACGATTTTGACATCGTGGCGGGGGCATCTCTCATAAGTGCGCTCCAAGCACTCATAAAAGGCATCTTTGGTCACATCGTCCTTCTCTTCCGTCGGGGCGTGGGCGCAAATCAGCGATATGTTGAAGAACCTCGCTTTGATGCGGATTGTGGCTAGACGTTCATTCTCCGGAGTGAATGATAGTACTCGGCGACGGAGTCTCTCTCCCACCACGAATCCAACACCAAACTTGCGCTCCTTTATATGGCCACTGTAGTAAATGTCACAAGGACCTACTCGTCTCTGTCCTTGTCCCGTCCATCGCATTTCTTGGACGGCGGTGATGTCAGCCTTTACCTTTACGAGGACATCTACCAGCTGGGCAGCGGCACCTTCCCAATTAAGGGACCGGACATTCCAGGTGCATGCCCTCAAATCATAGTCCTTATTTCGTTTGCCATGGTCGTCATCAAAAGGGGGGTCACTCATCCGAGGCTTGTTGTTGTCTTTCATTGGGGGTTTAACATATTTAAGTTAATAAACCTTCTTTAACGAACAGAAGTTAACATAAAGCCAGAACAGCATAAGGGCAGTGAATTTAGAAGAATTCCGTTATCTTATATTTAGGTATAAAGTCGATTGTCTTGTACTTAAACATTTTGCAATCGATATCAAAATGCTTCCAATCATTAGTTTAACATATTTAAGTAAATAAAGCTTCTTTAACGCACTGAAGTTAACATAAAGCCATGGCGGCATAACGGCAGGGCATGTAGAAGAATTCCGTAATCTTATATTTAGGTATAAAGTCGATTTTCTGTATATAAATATGCATTAAGCAATCGATATCGAAATGCATCAAATAACTGGTCTAACATATTTAAGATAATAAACCTTCTTTAACGAACTGAAGTTAACATAAAGCCATAACGGCATAACGGCAGTGCATTAAGAAGAATTCCCTTATCATATATTTAGGTATAAAGTCAATATTCTTTTATATACACATTTAGCAATCGATATCAAAATGCTTCAAATCATTACTTTAACATAATTATGTTAATTAACCTTCTTTCTCTTACTGAAGTTCACATAATGCCATAACTGTATAACGGCAGCGCATTTGGAAGAATTCCGTAATCTTATATTTAGGTATAAAGTCGATTTTGTTGTATATACACATTTAGCAATCGATATCGAGATGCTTCAACCAATTAGTTTAACATATTTAAGTTAATAAACCTTCTTTAACGAACTGAAGTTGGCATAAA